>JUFY01014234.1:5813-16597 GCA_001855655.1 Leptopilina clavipes
TTAATATTTTCTATATTTTCTAATATTTAATAATAACTTGAATCTTTGAATAGACAATATTTTCCTCTGCGACGTTTATCAGCAAAATGAACAAACGTAATTACTCACCTATAAAGTCGAGTGCTGTTCCTATCGAGAATAGTTTCCGTTACGGGGTCAATTGTATAGAACCAAATATCCGAATCTTCGGGAATGTCGATAGTTCCATTTTCTGTTTTCACCATTCTCACGACAATTCTATCAATACCTACCAATAGTCCAGTCTTTTCTTCAATGAGTTTTGCAATTTTTGGACCATCTTTGTGTAAATTTTCATGTGCAGCTTTCTCAATTGACATGACCAATAAATTCTCCTCGCCAATGAGATTGACAATAACAATGGCCTCGGCAATATTAAAATTACTCGTTGAATTTGGATTATCTCGAACTTGTACTTTAAATTTAAATGGCAATTCTTCGGAATTAACATTCTCAAATGTTGCCGCAGTGGTAATACTACCGGACGATGAGTCTATCGTGAAATAATTTGAACCCTGTCCTTCTAAAATTGTGTACTCTAATTTCCCATATTTTCCACTGTCCTTGTCATGTGCCTTCACGTGAAGAACCGCTGTCGAGAATTTTGCCGTTGAAGAAATCGCTGCGAAATATCGTCCCGAAGTTGTATTCGTATCGGGAAATTCAAATTCTGGACTGTTGTCATTAACATCGAGTACTTGGACTTTTACCTGAAAGAAAATTGAAGGTTGTACTTAATATATCTTTCTAATACAATAGGTTTGCAACCATAAAGGATAATTTTACAAACCATTGTTGTATTTCGGTCGGATCTGAGTAAGCCGGAAAGTGAAATTAATCTGATTTTGATTTGATAGGTTTCTATGGTTTCATAGTCAAGTGCTCCTTTTCTCAATCTGAGAGCACAATTTCTCTCTTCAGTCACGTTGGCCTCGAAGAGCCCGTCATCATTTCCACTATAGATTTCGCACTTCAATGGAGTGGTGTCATGGGCATGTGAATTAATGACAGTGAGTGTCTTGATTAGTGAATTATCAACGGCATCTTCAGAGACGTCCACATTATATGAATCCTCAGCGAAACCAAGTCCAATTTCAGGCGCTACTGTCGCAACGTGTCGAATGAAAATTTGAACAGATGTCATCGATGATAATTGAGGATCTCCCAAATCAAAAGCTCTGACGTCGACCTAAAAATACAAAAATAAATCCAAAATGTTGAATATTTTTCGCAAATAAGACAACTTCTAGTCTTGCGATTATTTCAAGCCCCTCGAGAATATTTCAAGTCACTTAAAATTATTACAAGACACTTGACATTATTTCAAAAATATAATTCCAGAAATTCTCGAGTATTTCACATACAAAGCAAAATATTTCCGAGTACTACAGGAAATATACTTGAATCAAAATATTTCCAAATAAACTAATATACACGAGTTTACTTCATCACGAATTGAAAAATAATTACAAAATTAGAAATGATAATTTTTCGGAATTAAAAGAAAAGTCAATAAATGGAAATTAATTTTGAAAAATGATTGAAAATATCAACCTGATATTCAGTGTCAGTTTCCTTGCGCAGATCGTCTCGTACTCTAATAACTCCAGTATCAGGATCGATAATAAAATATTTGCTGGCAATGCCCCTGCCTGTTATTTCGTAGCGTACCTGCAAAAATTTTTCAAACAAAATGCTATTAGTTGATTTGAAAATTTTGAAATTAAATTTTGAAAGTATATAAACTAACATTGCGAACGATTTGATATGATATTAAACAAGAATTGTGCAAATATGAAACTTTTGATATCTACCTGATTTCCTGGTGATGTACCATCGGAATCAGCGGCAATTAGATTTATTACGGTTGTTCCTATGGGAATATCATCATCGAGCGTGACGGGTCGAGGCACTGATGTGAAAACTGGTGGTATATCATTGACGTCCTGGAAAACAACATAAAATAGAATCTCTGGGGAACAATAGAGCCACCGAGTTTGTGGATCATTATTCATTCAAGCATATAAGTTAAAATTGTTAACTTCTTCAAATCTCAAATTTACTCTTGTTATATCGACCTTGATTTCAATATCTTCTCTTTTAAATAAAAACAAATACTTATTCACTACAACTTGAAAATAATTGAACTGAATTGTTTTTATTTTCAATCAGTGGGAATTGAAAAGATTTTTCAAAAAAAAGAAAAGTTTACCTCAACATTAACAACAACTCGAGTAGTTGATCCGGGTAAATCACTCTTATTCTCCAAAGTGCCTACTATGAGAATATGCTGCTTTTCCTTTTCATAATCTAAACCTCGAATTGTTTTAATAATTCCAGTTTTTTCATCAATTTCAAAAATCTCAGTATCTCCTTGTCTCAATTCATAAGTGATTCGTTTGGTCGTATCAGGATCGTCAGCCTTCAAAAATTTTAACAAAATGTGAAAAAAATTTCCAATAATACTTTCTGATATAATATCAATTTTTA
This sequence comes from Leptopilina clavipes, assembly GCA_001855655.1. NCBI lineage: Eukaryota > Metazoa > Arthropoda > Insecta > Hymenoptera > Figitidae > Leptopilina > Leptopilina clavipes. The sequence continues at coordinate 8,322 of JUFY01014234.1, forward strand.
ATTAATAATTGTTACTCGAATAAAGGAATATTTAGAAGCAATTTAACTTACAATGACTTGAACGACAGTGTTATCAGGAATATTTTCTCTCACTCGAGTTTCGTAACTACTTTGATGAAAAATTGGCACCTCATCCTCCACGTCTTGAACTTTTACAGTGACTGTGGCTGTTGCTAATCGGTGATCCGGTGCTCCATCACGAGCAGTTACCACAAATTTGTATTCCTAGTAAGACAAGAAATTCAATTTCTCAACCCCAATTTAAACAATAAAAAAATGCGGAATTTTGCATTTAAAACCTTGTTGAAGAAGAAAACGAAAATAACAAAAAATAAATGTAAAATTGCGAGTAAATGAAAAATAGATGAATAGTGAAAAAAAAATGAAGATTAATAATAAACTAACGTGATTTTGTTCATAATCCAAAGCGACTTTTGTTAACACATCTCCTGTTTCAGGATCTACAGTGAATGGAACATCATCAGGGGCGAAATATGTAACAACAGCATTGATGCCTTCATCAGCATCTTCAGCGTGAACACGACCTATTAATTTTCGAGTTTCTCCTTCTTTAACCATAAACTCATAAGGAAGGCCTTCAAACTTTGGATTTTCGTCATTAATATCCGTAACTCTGATATTAACAGTAGCCGTACTTGATAATCCTCCAGAATCTTCTGCTTTAATCAACTACAAAAGAAATTCGACAATTTACAATACAAAACATTAAAATGAAAGAAACATTCAAAAACAAAACAATTCAAGAAAACCCCACGAAACATTACAAGAATGAAAGCTAAATATTGGAAAAAAAATTGTAGATAAAATAAAAATTAAAAAAAATATTAAAGTTAAAAAGAAAACATCTTCAAAAGAAAATATAAAAAGGAAATATAAAAAGGAAATATAAAAAGAAAATATAAAAAGAAATAAAGAGAAAAAATAAAGAAAAATAAATAAAGAGAAAAAATAAAGAAAAAAGAAATAAAGAGAAAGAAATAAAGAAAAAGAAATAAAGAGAAATAATAAATGAAAGAAAAATGAAAAAAATGCCTTTGATTGATTTGTTCCCCTTGATTTAGTCGATTGTATGAAGCAATATTTAAGAGCAAACGCCCGTTAGAAATGAACGTTGTGATAGAATTATTGTCGTCCAGTGTAAGTCAAACGGAAAAAGGAAAAGAGACGAAACATTCCCTTTGGCAGAACACTTACTAGCTGATATCGAGTCAGGTCTTCCCTGTCCAACTTCCTTATAACGGTGATAACACCCGATTTATCACCAATAGCGAATTGCCTGAGGTCATTACCAGAGACGATAGAGTATGAAACTGGATCGTTTTCCGGATCCACTGCCTGCAAAAAAAAAGACCACGCACTTGTTACATCCCCCTTGTTACCAATCTTATTTTAATACTCATTTTACTCGAGCCAAGCATCAGTTACATTCAACCTCGAATAATAAATACCGAAACATTTTATAATTTGCATTTCTGTCACCTTACACATCGACCTGCTAAGGATATGCAGATAGGAAAATAGTCTGCCCCATAATTTAACAATTTATCGGTTCGTTGTTAACATTTAAACGATGTTGGAACGCAATCGGATGCACTTCAAGTCTTATATTTACTACAATTGTTCCATAAATTACATCAATGATATATAAATTAATTTTTTATTTCGCTTTTATCTAAACATCTAAAAATATCCTGTACAAGATCTTGCAATTTGATTATCATATGAAAATATAATGCTACCTTGGATATTAAAACGAAAATTTGAGATGAATCTTGAAACAAAAACAATATTTCGTATTCATTTGCATTTAACTAAAGCAATGTTGAATCTAGAGCATAATTGAAAATTTATTTTGTACAATCTAAATAATGAAGAAATAACAAATGAATTAATTAAATTTTGAAAATAACAGATATGATAATTACACTTACAACGATACTTGCTACTGTTGAATTGATCGATGCACCTTCGCTAACTTGTACTTCATACACCGGTTGCCGGAAAACGGGACTCCTGGTATTGGGTCCAGGTAAAACATTAACTTCGACAATCACCTGAGAATGCTTTCCACCACTATCAGTCGCTTGGACCGTTATACTGTATTGTTCGCCAGCATTTAGTTTCCTGATAGACTCAATAATGCCGCTTTTCGAATCAATTCTAAATTTCTGCAGTCCATTATTCGACACGTGATAAATGCTGTACGTTATCTCTGCATTTTCACCCTCATCGTTATCAGTCGCCATTACCTGATAATAAAAACATCAAATTTCAAAATTTGTGGCAAAATCGATAAGAAAATAATTTCAAACTTTCCCATAAAAAAAAAAATGTTTCATGCAAAAATTGAAATTTTTATTAATAATTTCTTTTTTATATAGAAAATTTTCTTTAATGATGATAAAAATATAGCAGTGAAAATTAAAAAATAAAATAAAGATGGAAATTCCATTTCTTTGACAGAACGACAGAAGCTGAAATCATAAAAGAATTGTTCGTTTTTTTCCGCACCTTAACGATTTCTCTGGTTGTCTCGCCTGCCTGAACAGTTATAGAAGGAATCATCGGAAGTTGAGGGGCATTGTCATTAACATCGTTCAATGTGACAGTGAATGAAAGAGGAGAGGATGCAGCGACTCCGGATTTTTCACGGGCAACGACTTGAAAGCGGAAACGTCCTGGGCTTGGTGGATCTCGGTCGAGATTTTCTTCATTAACAACGAGAATTCCAAATTGGTCGATTGTAAAAAAATTCGTCGTCAATTCAAAAACATACGATGGTTTCGGATCCTCTGGACTCTGTAAAAAATCATCAATTTTTTCTTTAAATTGAGAGAAATTTTTAGTTTCAAACAATAATTTTTTTTCAATCGAAATTTTTGTAAATTGGTAAAATCTTGTTCCTTTATTTTTTTTCAAAGAACAAAAGATTGAAATTTACATTTCTTTGGGGAATAATAAATAATTTTGCGCGACAATTTCTTCAGAAGAAGAATGACATGAATTACTCACCAGATCCGCATCTGTGACTGTCAGTCGAATAGGATTTCCTTCCTCATCGACAACTCTCGTACCAATTGGCGCATTCTCATCAACAAAACCTTCGATTGCCGATGCTGTTATTGTTGGTGGATTGCTATCCACTGGCTTCACAGTAATTGTTAATTTTGCCGTTGCGGAACGTTCTGCTTCTGATGCCTCAACGGCCTGGAAAAAACCAAAACAAATCTCATTTAGTTGCATCAATTTAAAACTATTTCCATTCAAGGCGAAATTTTTCTTCGCAAAAATTTTCAGTTCAAATATTAGAATAAAAAAAAATGATAAAAACTGACTTTGTATCTGCTTTAAACAAATTTGAATTTTTGATATTATTTTCCATTATATAAAAAATTATATATTTGTATGAACGAAGAAAAAAATTTTCTTATATCTATATGTAGGTAATTTTAATTGAATGAATACCTTGATGATAATGTCAAACTTTTTTGTGACGGACGTATCAACAGCCTTGATCTGTCTAACAGCGCCCGTTGAACGATTGATCTCGAAGAAATCTCTGTAATTTGGTGGACTGCCACTAAGAAAGGAATAATAAACAGGTGCATTTATGCTGTCCATGTCGACCGCCTGAATCTTCTCTGGGGATATGTTGAGTATTCCAGACAACACTCCGCTAGACACCTGATTAAAGACGATCATTGATCAGTTCAACTAATACCGCGGCAAAAAACACTTGTGCTCTTACTCTAATGCAAGTATCTTTAAGAAACATCGACGATCGATAATGATCTCCCAAGAACCATTTCTTCTCCACCCCCCCAGTAAATTGATTAATAAATTTATTACAAAAATAAAGAAAATATTTTTAATTTCAAAACTTAATTTCTTCAATTACTTATTGTTTCGAATAATCAACTATTACTAATTACTAATTACTAATTACTAATTACTAATTACTACACGGAAAAAATATAAAGTAACTTTTACTGTTTACAAAGTAAAACTGGAACTGTTTGGAATTTCTATCAATTTTTACTATTTCCGGATTTAATTTTACTAATTTCAATATATTTACTTTGGAAATAGTAAAATTCAGTAAAAAAATAGTAAAAGTTATTTTATATTTTTTCCGTGCAATTTTCAATAAATAAAATTAAACTAATTTCAAAACATTTACCTATTGTTTTTTATTTATTTATTAAAGAGTCAAGAAATAAAAGAAACACAAAAATACCCAATTCAGTGAATTCTAAAATCAATTTCAAATAATTTAAATTCAGAATCAAATGAAAAAATAATCTGGAAATACAATTTTTTTTGTAAACTTACAGATGCAGAATATTCAGGATTGATGCAGGCAGCATTGTGAAGCATACAACCTTTATAAATGAAAGATGGATCTTGATCGTCGTCGTCTTTAATGTTAACGACTAAAGTCGTCGTGGAAGTGAATCTCTCAGAAACATTTCTTGCTCGATCCTGAAATAAAAAAAAGAAAGAAACGAAATTTAAATAAATATCATTTACAGAGGCAAAATGAGTTTTTGCAGAAAAAAAAATTCGAAATAAAATTATATATTTGTTTATAAACATTATCAAGTATCACCAGCTACTTGAAAATTATTTATACTCAAGAGATGCGTCCCGTTAGTTTTTGAGCTTGATTTCCTATTCAATTTGCATGTTACACCCACTCTTATATACGCATAGTGTGACCATATTTTCAGGTTTTCATGTTTACACTCAATTTTATGTAAATTCAGTACCGCTTGGAATCTTGCATATTTACCCTCGTATATATGCGTTTATGTGATAAATAGTCTTAGAACTTGTCTCACGTTTATTTTCCAAGTTTTATTGTCAAACTAAAATACTAAAAATTTACGTAAAAAATGTTTGGAATTCTTTTTTCAGAGTCCATTAAAAAAAACATTAACGATTTGTCGACAGTACATAAAATATAAAGTAGACGATAATTATTATTATGTACAACAATTGTGAAAATTTGTTGCAATAAATCAGTTTCTTAGAAATTTGATTTTCAATAGATTTTTTAATATTTACGAGGTAAATAATATAAAATAATAGAAATAAAAAATGTTTTTCTTAATAGTTGACTAAAGAAAAAGAATCGATTCGAAATCTCAACATATATTGTATATTGAAGAAATTCCTTTGGTATTTTATGTACGAGTTGGGTTTATTTCTATCCTTTTGGATATGAGAGAAAGACTGAATGGATCTATTCGAGCTGCGAGAGGACCAAATGAAAAAGGAATGAGATCGAAATAATTCGATTCGTTGAAAAAGGGCTTTAGATGATTTCCCTCGGAACATTGGCATCGACATTGAAGTTTTTGAATGCAACAAGAAAGCAAGCATAAAAGCGAACGTAAAAGAAGAGTATTTTTGTAATGGTACTCTTGCTTCAAGAAGTTCCGATATCTTATTACTGGCTGAATCATCTGTCCATTCGCAATGGTAATGTAATGTAATTTCAAGCCAATTGGCGGTTTTAAATTATTAGGTAACCCGGTCGTCTTATATATGTATACCTGATATTCAAGTACATTGCCGAGTTCTATATATATACATGTTCTGCCTTATATCGATATATACTGCGAATTGACTTTCTCATATAAGAGCTTTAAAACACTCTTTTTACTCTTTCGTAATTTTATATTATTTCCCACTTGCCCCAAAGGAGGACTTGATATCATACCATATAAAGAAACAGGAAGGAAGAAAAACTATACCTATGTAATCTTGAAAGTGAACTCGTGTCTTCTGTTCGGGAGAACAAAAAAAAATCCGAATGATTCATAAGAGAAAACACCCTGAATATTTTCATTTTATGTTAATTAATTCTAGAAGTTACATTTTTTACATATTCTCATTTTTTACATAGAAAAGAGAAACTAATTTTCACTTTTATTTCAATACAAATTATTTTTTCTCTTTTCAAACCAAATTTGCCAAGTTTTTCTGATTTTTAATTTTTAACATTTGGATGTATTGTTTTTTTAATATTCTTCAACTCAATAAATATTAACATTGTATCTAAAACTGCATCTCAAATCTTTTTTATAATATCACTTTCACCGAATGTTCTCGTATCTAAATTTTAAATTCCTTCTTTATAATAATATAAAATAACTTTCTAATATTTCGAGAATTCGAAAATTAAATCAAAATTTAAATGCAAATGAATTTATTGAAATTTATTTGAGAAAATAAGTTAAATTAAAAATAGTGACATAAAATTTTGATTCTAAAATATCTATTTATTATTTTATAAATTTACATAATTATTATATAGTAACAATCTTTAAAAAAATAATAACAATTATTACATGACAACAGTTCATCATTGAAAAAAATTTACATAATTTTTTGTAATTTAAGAAATAAAGTTACTTTAAAATAATAAAAATACTATTATTTCTAATTTTTTTTAAATAAGAAAAGTTTAGTAAAATATGAATAAAAGAACAAGAAGAAAAATTATGTTACAGTTTTTAAAATAAAAAAGACATGTTAAATGGAAATAGGGAAGCAACGTAGTCGACCACGAAGCGGTCGACGGAGGCGCTAGTGACTATAAATTTTAATTGTTGATCAACAATGAATTTTTACGTTAAAATATGTTCAGGGAGTAGTTTTCGGCGATATTTAGGCCAATAGAAATTTTTAAGACAAAATTCGAAGCCAGGAGCCTCTGCCGCTGATTAGCAGACAATCAGTTTTTCATTATTTTTTAGGTCTAACGACTTTATAATTTTCATTATTGGTCAACAATGAATTTTTACGTTAAAATATGTTCAGGGAATAGTTTTCGGCGATATTCAGGTCAATAGAAATTTTTAAGACAAAATTAGAAGCCAGCAGCCTCAGCCGCTGATTAGCAGACAATCACCCTACTGAAAAAAAACACGTGTTATAATACATACGAATTTGAAACAAGATTTAGACGTGTATTTAAACGTGTTTAATTTTTTTTTAATATTTATATATAAAAAAATATGTACATGTATAATTATACGTGTTTTTACATTTGTATTTACACGCGTAAATACACATGTAAAAACACGTGTAATTACATGCATCAATTTGCAAAAATATTGTAAAATATAGTATAATATATTGTATAACGATATACTACATATATAGTATATATACAAAAAAAATATAAATTTTTCAAAAATTAAACACGTGTAAATACACGTCTAAATCTTGTTTCAAATTCGTATGTATTATAAATACACGTGTTTTTACACGTGTTATAATAATAATATATAATAATTTAATAATATAATAATAATTAATTATAATAATTTCATAATTTCATAATTATTATATAATAACAATCTTTTATAAAATAATAACAACTATTACATAACAACAGTTCATCATTGAAAATAATTTACATAATTTTTTTTAATTTAAGAAATAAAGTTACTTTTTAAAATAATAAAAATCCTATTATTTCTAATTTTTTTTTAAATAAGAAGAGTTTAGTAAAATATGAATAAAAGAACAAGGAGAAAAATTATGTTACAGTTTTTAAAATAAAAAAGACATGTAAAATGGAAATAGGGAAGCAACGTAGTCGACCGCGAAACGGTTGACGGAGGCGCTAGTATTGTCAAAAACAGGGACCGACACCGCCACAAAACGACACGAAAAATGGTGAATGTGTCGTATCGTAGAATACTCCACGGGGACCTACATTTCGAATATGAAGTTATTCCGATAATTTTTGGCAAAGTTATTAAGAAAAATGAAAAATAAAAAACCTAAAAAAGCCAAAAAAAGTTATTTTTGTTTCTCTTTTGGAAAATTGAGTCAATTACACTCACCTGATGCTACAGAAAAAAAGAACAACTAAATCGGACAATTTGGTGCAAAGTTATTTACAAAATTAAAAAATAAAAAACCTAAAAAAGACAAAAAAAAGTTATTTTCGTTTCGCTCAATCCGATAATTTGTGGCAAAGTTATTGATGAATTACTGCTTAAAAATTTTGTCACTTTTGCACATCCAAAACGGACAACATGGCGGATTTTCTTCTACCGCTTTTTGGCCCCAAAATTTCCTTGTTAATGAAATTTTTCCATAACTTTTGAACGGATTAATATTTTTAGGTGTCCTTTGGATCTTTAGGGCATGTCGGACCAGTTTTCTAAAGCACTATAAAAAACGCTAATTTTTTGCAAAAAACTGGTTTTTCCGTGCAAAAAAATTTTTCCTTC
>JUFY01014258.1:0-19389 GCA_001855655.1 Leptopilina clavipes
TAACAATAATAATAATAACAATAATAATAATAATAATAATAATAATAATCAAACAAGTTTGTATTAATTCAGAATTTTAGTTTCGCTTTTGAGTATTCGTTGCATATTTTAAGAAGGCGAGTTTGATGCTTGTCTTCCTTTCTTTTGATGCTTTATCAAAAATTCGCTTTGCATTGCCTGTCATTTCGTATAATATTCTTTGGGCCGATTACCGCAGACGGTCAGCAGATTTAAATCCCTGGCAATTTTAAAGAACGTGATCTCTTCCAAAAAATTAATTAGCTTCAGAAATGAAACGACTACTTAAATGTTGGAACACATTTCTCTTTATGAGCTCAATTGGCGTTTTTTTTATTTTTATTTTTTTTTTTGGGAGGGGGGATTAAATTTTTTCTTTTTTGGGTCCCATTAATAAGATATAGTATAATTTAAATGAAACGGAAAAAGGGATACGTTTTAATTTCAAATTTTTTTTTGGTTAAATAATGTTGAGATTTTTAGGTAATTTTTGCGGATAGTTTTTGGGGGGGAAAATTGAGATTTTTGAAAAATCTAGGGGGGAGAAAACGATTATACTTTGTGTAGTTACTTGGTACACTGAAAAAAATATTTTTTTGATTCAAATAACCGATTACTTGTCTATTATCAACTAAATATTTACTTGAACCAAATAATATTTATTTAAATCAAATAAACTGTGATTGAATCAATAATTTCTGTATTTGAGTCAAATACTATTTATTTGATACAAATAAAATTTATTTGATACAAATAAATATTTATTTGATAATAGTTAAGTAATTCATTATTTGAATCAAATAAATTTTTTTTTCATGTAGAAATTTCCCCATTTTTCCCTATTTAAAATAGGGCTCTGACAAGGGCCTTGAAAGAAACTAGGAAAACTAGTTAGACCCTTGCTAAACTTATATATAATTATATTTTAAATTATAATTATTTAATTATTAATTATTTAAAATAAATAAAATAATTAAAGTAAGGACCCAGCTAGTTTTCCTAGTTTCTTTCAAGGCCCTTGTTAGAGCCCTATTTTAAATAGGGCGAAGTGGGGCAATTTCTGCACGGGAATATAATTTTTACTTGTTCCAAATAAACTTTTTAATTGTTTCAAATAAACATTTTATTTAAAGCAAATAAAAATTTTACTTGAAGCAAATGAACATTTTATTTGAAGCAAATAAAATTTTTATTTTTGAACAAATAAATAGTTTAGTAGGCTCCGAGTAAAATATTTCTTCTAAATAAACAAAATATCAAATTAAAAATATTTTTTGCTTTTTGCCTATTTTTTTGCAAATTAAATTTTTTTTTTTGCAAATCTTATGATCCTGATGTGGATATTATAAAATGTCTCGCGGTATTGGTTTCCGCTAATGCGATTGATTGTATAATTTGATACATAGAAAGCTCCCATTCAATAATACCCGCGGGATGCTCAACTCCGTTAATTGAAATGCATTTATGCAATTAGGGACCCAATCGGGATTCACTTGATTGAATTTTTCACCTCTTCGTTTATTATATAGTTGATGAAAATTTTGTTTGTTTTGGGTTTTTTTTTTTAATTATTATTGAAAACACGTGCATAATCGTTAATTACATTTTACGTTTAAAAATTTTGTTCTTGTTGTTTTAATTAAAAAATTGTGACTTATTTATTGTATATGTGAAATGAAATTTTAATGATAATGATGGTTTTATTGGTGAGTTTTAATCGGCTATTCTCTTGTTTGCAGAAAGTCGGACTCGAGTGAACAAATGCATTTAATTAGTTTACTTTCTCTTTAGGGTATAGTTAATGTTAAGCTCGAACGACGAAGGCTCATTTTGATGTGGTTTAGTGTTTTCATGGCTTTATATTCAGTGCGCAAAGTGGGCTAGAAGCTTGTGGTTTTAGGAAGCTTTGGCGCTTAGATTGCGGTCTCGCCTGTCGATTTCACATGGCAAAAACACCTCCGAAACATGCTTCTGACTTTCAAAAATATGTCTACGCCCCAAGTTTCAAACTCGAACGGGGAGGGAGAAACTTTTAGTCAAGTACTTACAATTAGTTCACAGGACTTCTTCTCTTTCTCTCTTCAATTTTATCCAATTCAAAAAAGAATCAAGAGATGAATATTTTCCCTCCAAAAAAATTATACCTTACTGAAAAAAACTGTAAGGTGCAAATTAAACATAGAAATTACAATATATCAAAAGTTATATCTAAGGAAATGTTTTATTTGCTCCAAATATAATTTATTCGAGTTAAATGAAAGTACACTGAAAAAAAATTTATTTGATTCAAATAAATTATTATTATATTATTATTATTAGTAATTATTAAATTATTATTATTATTAATTATTAAATTATTATCAAATAAATATTTACTTGGATCAAATAATTTTTATTTAAATCAAATAAACTGTAATTGAATCAATAATTTCTGTATTTAAATCAAATACGATTTAATTGACTCAAATAAGATTTATTTGATACAACCCGTGTAGAAATTGCCCTACTTTTCCCTATTTAAAATAGGGCTCTGACAAGGGCCTTGCAAGAAACTAGGAAAACTAGTTAGACCCTTGCTAAAGCCCTATTTTAACTAGTGCCAAGTGGGTAAATGTGTGCACGGGAAGTAAGTATTTATTTGACTATAGTCAAGTAATTCATTATTTGAGTCGAATAAATTTTTTTTTCAGTGTATCTTTGTCTCAGAGCCTACTAAATAATTTATTTGTATTAAATAAAAAATTTTATTGAACCAAATAAAATTTATTTGGATACAATAAATAGTTCAGTAGGCTGTGAATCAAATATACCATTTTTTTTTGCAAAATTTGAATTTTTAATTTGAACCAAATAAAATTTATTTGGAACATATAAAATTTATTTGGAACATAAAATTTATTTGGAACAAATAAAATTTATTTGAAACAAATAAATAGTTTCGCAGGTTCTGAATCAAGTACATATATATATTTTTTTCTGGGTTCAGGAATGGAAAATATTTTGTTGAGTGGCTATTAAATATTATCAGTGAAGTTTTCATTTAATAAGATGATATAGAGAATTGTATATAAGTAAATGTAAGTCGTTTGGGAGCTTTGTTTCTCGTTCATAGTGAAAATTCACTATCTGTCTTCCGTCTGGGAGCATCTGTTTTCTCATGAAAGTTGTAAACTAGTTCATGCGGCTTGCTTTTGCTATGGTATAGGCTCAAAAGCAGTATCATCAGAGATCGTTGAAAGATTGAACCAAAAGGAGTAGTGGGTGAGATAAAGTGTGGTATGTGTTTGTCAGTGTATTGGTGTTGGTGAGAATCTTTGCGATTGTGCTGGTGTTTCTTCCCGAGCATGACAAGAAATACGGGCTTTGCTAATTGTTAGAGTAATGAACAAAGTTGTGACGCCCTCCAGAGTTATTCTATATATTGCTGCCTGTTATTTCCTTCACCGTCTAATCCCTCCAGCAAAACCCTTTTCAAGCTCTCCCTCTGAAAGTATATCTTTCCTTCTGCTTTCTCTCTCTCTTTCTCTCTCTCTCTTTCTCTCTCTCTCTCTCTCTCTTTCTCTTTCTCTTTCCATCTCTCTTTAACTTTCTCAAAATCTCAAAAGAACGTGTCCCGACTTTAATCATCTGAATATTTTCAATGAGGTACGTTTTCGAAATTTCTAAATTTTTTTCGCGAGGAGGAAATTTCATTACGAGTGATAAAAGAAGTAACTTTTCCCCCCAGGGCCTAAAGAAGTCACTTTTCTCTACTTTTATACTTCAATTATTAATTAAAATGTTTAAAAATTTAGAAATCTTCCTAATGTGAAGGAAATTAACTTCTTCCCATTGGTTTTGAGAAAGGTCACTTATCTTCCGAGTGGGAAAAAGGTTCTTTTATACACTAGTGTTCAAAGAGAACATTTTTCCATGCTGAATTAATTTGCAGTCAGTATTTATTTCACTATTTAGGGGTTAAATTTCTCTTGTTTGGATTTTAAAAATTTTGCTTCATTTTTCTTAAGGGATAAAAGTAGGATATTTTGCTCCCTAGTGTAAAAAACGATTATTTTTCCCCTTAGGGCTTAAATAAGAAAATTTTCGATACTGAATTAATTTACAGGTGTTTTTTTTTATTTTAGTATTTAGGAAATGCAATTTTTTCCAGTATTACTAAAAGTTAATTTCTCTCCACGGTTTAAAGAGTCAATTTTCTGACCTGGGGTGTATATAGACCACTTGTGCTCCCTAGTGAAGAAAAGGATATTTTCTCCCCCTAGGGTCTTAATAAACCACTTTTTTTACTACAAGTTTTTACTACAAATTTTTACTGCAAACTTATTTTACTGAAGAAAAAATTCTTCCTAGTGTGAAAAATTAATTTTTCCCTAGTGTGATAAAAGGACATTTTTCTCCCTAGAGTATAAATAAACCTGTATTTTGCTCCGAGGGGAAAAAAAGTTATTTTCTAAAATAAAATAATTCTTTGCTAAATTAATCTCAGGACTTATTTCGCTGCTTACAAATAAATATTCTTCCTAGTGTGAAAAAAGTCTTTTTCTCTTGGGTTAAAAGAGTCTATTTTTCTCCCTAGTGGCAAAAAAAGGTTATTTTATCCCCTGGGGCCAAAGTAGTCAATTTTTCTTCGCTTAGTTAATTTATAATTTCGTTTAAATATTCTCATAAGTGGAAAAATCGCAAATAGGGATTTTTTAAATAAAATTTTCCAATATAAATATTGAATTAAAGAAAAGAAAAAATTTTTCCCCCAAACTTTCGATCACTCCTGCAAACTGTAAAGAGATATAATTTTGTTCTCTATTGAGACTTAATAAAAAAAAAAAAAGAAAAAAGATGAAAAAAGAAATTGGTAAAATTGAATGAATTCGAGAAAAAGACAACTCTAAATTGAAAATGGTATCGTCCCTTTAAGATCGAGTTCGTTCACTTTTAGAACTTTTAGGAACGTGTAAAGTTCCAGAGGCCCCCCAGTGACTGTCAGGTAATCTGCTCTCAGCTACGTGAAAAGTGTTTGTTTCTTCCTTTTCCTTCTGTTCCTTGGTGCTTCCGGCGAAGCCGTTTCGTATCAACCTCAAACCACATTCACTCGTCGTACATATATGAATCTTACAACGAGTTTCTTCCAACATTCAAGCCCCAGGTTCTTTGTTCGTTTCAAAATTTCCGATAAATATAATTATTTTGCAAAAAATGTTCTTCTTCGAATAGATAATTAATTCTATCATTTTTTGTTTTCTTTTTCAACTCTCGTTAATTAAAATTAGTGTAGTGTATTTTTTCTTTAAATAAATTTATATCTTATTTCTTGGCAAATACACTCGAACCTGAGATATAGACAGTTGGTCTCAATAATCGAGGTTCCACTGTACTTTTGGGTCAAAAATCATAAATTTATATTTTATTTTTGTCAAATACACTCGAATTATAGACAGTAGGTCTCAATAATCGAGGTTTCAGTGTATTTTTGGTCAAAATCCATTAAATAATTATATTTTGTTAGGTCAAATACACTCGAACTTGAATAATTCTCAATAATCGAGGTTCCACTGTACTTTTGGGTCAAAAATCTATTAAATTCTTTTCAAATACACTCGAACCTGAATTATAGACAGTAGGTGTCAATAATCGAGGTTCCAGTGTATTTTTGGTCAAAATCCATTAAATAATTATATTTTGTTAGGTCAAATACACTCGAACCTGAATAATTCTCAATAATCGAGGTACCACTGTACTTTTGGGTCAAAATCTATTAAATTTTTTTCAAATACACTCGAACCTGAATTATAGACAGTAGGTGTCAATAATCGAGGTTCCACTGTACTTTTGGGTCAAAATCTATTAAATTTTTTTCAAATACACTCGACCCTGAATTATAGACAGTAGGTGTCAATAATCGAGGTTCCAGTGTATTTTTGATCAAAATTCAACTAACTTTTGTTATTCAGTTTCATCCATTGTTCAGCACTCTTCAAATGTGATAAAAAAAAATGCTTTTTTTGATCCTTCTATCCAAGAAATCACCCCCCCCCCCCGTAGTTTTTTTTTCTTTTACGGCATTGTTGTCTTTCCGACAAATGCTGTCACTTTTTGTCCACGACATTTGTCGAGTTTACATGTTGTTACAAATCGAAACCCCCGTTCGCTGGCGGCGATAAAAATAAAGTTCTTGACTGTATTTGACCCTCTCTCCCTTTCTCTTTGTTCCCCTTGAATTATCCCTCCAACAGTGATGGAGAGAGAGAGAAAGAGAGAAAGAGAGACAAAAATCCTTTTCCCTATTCTTTTCGCCTACATTTTGTGCACCGTTGCGCTTACCGACCATTTCAGGCAGAAAGAGCGGGTTAATTGTCGCTTCCTTTTTTTATGCCCGCGGCTTCCACTTCTATACGGGAATACGAGAAAAAAAAGAGAGAGAGACAGAGAGAGAGAGAAAAGAATTCACTATATGCTTGGGAGTGAAAGGGATGATGCGAGGGCAAACGGGAACGACCGAATGAACACAAAAAAAAGAGAGAAAAAGAAAAGAGGAAAAAAAATACCGAATTTAGAGATCGAAGTTTGAACGACCGTTCCGGAAGCGCTTTCAATATTCATCTCAATTTTTCGGTCCCGATGGAACATTAAAAAGTGAGAAGAACACTCAGTGTGCGTGCGGAAAAGGTGAAACCATTTAATTTTCCATTTTGTCATCAAGAAAAACATTTCCTTTTATTCTTGACTAAGAAATATTTATTTTTATTGATAATTTCAAGTAGAGAAAATGACCTTTGAATTTAGGTCAAATAGTCAAAAAATAATCGTAACATTAACTTTAAAACTAAGCTATAAATCTTTGGTTTAAAGTAACAAATTTTGACCTGTTATTTTTAAAAGTGAAAATATTGTTAAAAATTACAATCAGGTCAAATACAAAGGTCAATAGACGAATATATATATATATACATTTAAGGTCAAAACCAACATGTGAATTGGCAACCATCAATTAAAAAACTTAGGTCAAAGTCAAAAAAATTTTCAGTAAGTTTTAAGTCGGAATTTTTGGTACAAAACTTAGGTCAAATGGCATATGTTGAAAGGCGCAAATAACCTTATGTTTCAGGTCGAAATTTTAGGTAAAATAAGAAACATTTCATTAAATTATAGGTCGAAATTGTAGGTATAAAACTCAGGTCAAATGGCACAGGTCAAGTGACAAAAAAACTTTAAGTTTTAGATCTTAGGTACAAAAAATCGGTCAAAATAAAAAATATTCCACTTAATTCTAGGTCGAAATTGTAGGTATAAAACTCAGGTCAAATGGCACAGGTCAAGTGACAAAAAAACTTTAAGTTTTAGATCTTAGGTACAAAACGTCGGTCAAAATCAAAAATATTCCATTTAATTCTAGGTCGAAATTGTAGGTATAAAACTTAGGTCAAGAAGGGAAAGTAACCTTAACAATTAGGTCATCAAACAGGTCAATAGACCAGTACAATATTGTACTGAGGCGAAGGTCAATTTAGTTTCTCTCTTTTTTTTCTATTTTTTGCTGAAAACTGGAACAAAATATTAAAAACAAAATGTAGAATAGATATAATGCGCATTATGTAATTTGGTGTCTCATATATTTATGAGACGAAGAAGCCATATACGGTATATGCAGGATTATATTCTCCATTTTTCTTTTCCGACTAGATATGTTTCTCTAACAATAGAGTGATACAACAGTAGTATAGAGTTCATTGGATCTTGTCCCGAGGTCGAGTTGTTAGGAATATCAGTAGTGCTTTGTGTATGACATGTCATCCAATCAGAAAAGCTTCTCCCATATTATAATCGAGAAACTGGTGCATGCCCTAGGCTTCCGAGTTTGTATGTGTATTGAAAACGCCTAAGAATTCTTTTTTTTTTTTGTTTTCAAATGAATAGCACAATACAACACATAATTAACTATTTTACATTTCTTATTTCCCCCAATTTTATAGTTATTTTTCACTTCTTGTTTTGAAATTTATGGTTACTTTTTCGATTGACCTGAGTTTTTGGACATTCAAAATTACTTTCGGTTTTTTGAGCCAAGAATTTTGACCTCACTCTTAAAGTTACTTTTGCCATTTAACTTTGATCTTTATACCAAATTTTAAATTTATTTTTCCTCCTTGACCTAAATTTAAAAGTTATGTTCGCCTATTGACCTGAAATTTTTGTCCTAAATCAAAAGTACATCTATTGAGCTGCTAATTTTGACCTAAGTTTTTCAGATTATATTCTCTACTTGACCTCTTTGCGTCTTTAATCTAAATTCTTAAAATTATTTTTCCATTTAAACCTTGAGGTTGCATTCTTCTATTATTTGTAAATATTGACCTGAATTTTTCAAAATTAAGGTCAATGCAAAAGTAAACAAACATTTATTTTTTTTGTCTTGACTTTTGAATTTCGATGGGTATTTCGTCCCTTGACAAGCATAATTCGAAAATTTGACCTAAAATTTAGAGACCCGTGAAATTTGACCTAAAAATTGTGAGTTAATTTTATTTTTTCAATTAAAAATTTTTTGAAAAGCTGTATATAAAAAGACGATAAAAATCTTATTACTTTTTCTTGTGATTGTATATAGATGAAAAAAAAACAATTTTTCTCGTATGTAAATTTTGAAAGTAATTAACCGTGGCTTTAATGAGAGTATAACTTGTTAGTTTGTCGTATTTACTTTTACTACTTAACTTAGCAATGTAAATAAGTAGTAATATCAAAGTCTTCAGCTCAACGCTTGACTTGTACTACTTGTGAGTTTCGTACTAGCGAGCAATTCCTTTTGTATATAGAAAAATGAAAATGTACTGCGGATAAAATTTGAATTCTTCCATAAACATGATTTTGTTACAAAAAAATTCATTATTTTCAGTTTAATTGGGCATTTTTTTTCTTCTTCATGCAGAAAAAAATTCTGCATTTCTAATTTTCAAGTTTTGTAAATTCCACAGAGTACATAAAAATTTTTTTTTTTTTGGTTTTTATTAGTAGTTATTGTATTAATTCCATTTACCTTCTAAATCTGGATTAGCTAAAATTTTAATACTAATTATTTGAATTAATGACTGACTTTTTGCTTTTGAGTTAGTTAAAATTTACTAAAAAATAGAACAATTTTTTTTTACTTTTAGTAAAATTTAACGAATTTAAAAGCAAAAAGTCAATTACTATTTTAAATTAGTTGAAATTTTTGCTTAATTCAAATTTAGAAAGATGATTTTTCTCTCTAGTATTAAAAATTATCATTTTTCTCCCTGTAATTTCAAATGTAGTTTTTCTCACTAGTTTTAAAAAGGGTGCTTTTTCTCCCTAGAGTTAAAACAGCCGTTTTGCTCCTTAGTGTTAAAAAGGATTATTTTGCGCCCTAGCATTCAAAAGTGTGACTTTTCTCTCGAGTGTTGAAAATGATCATTATTTACTCTAGTATTGAAAATTCTCATTTTTCTCCCTGTAATTTCAAATGTGGTTTTTCTCACTAGTTTCAAAAAGGGTTAATTTTTCCCACGCAACTATCATATCTTATTTTGAGAAAATCTTTGTAATTTTTTGATTCCAATTAATTCGTGGAATTGCAGTTTGAAAAATTTGATATTCTGCGCAGTTATTAACTTTGAATAAGACACGTTCACACATTAAATAAGACGCAAGGAAATGGAGCAGGCTGATGTTGAAATCATCTCTTTTCCATTCTGAAATCCAACATAATCTCGTGACTTAAAATACATTTTGGTTCCTCTCTCTCTCCATGTGTTTCCAGGGCTTTCTAGCTTTAGCTTCTTCTTCACTTTCTCTCTCTCTCTCTCTCTCTCTCTCTCTCTATCTAAATCCTGCTTCCGACGGATTTTAAGTTGGAATTAGTAGGTAGGCCAAGATTAGGTGGCGGCAAAGGAAACCCGGTGGTGCACACTCGGTTTCTCAAATATTCATTTTCTCATATAACGGGGTGAGGCGCGTTGGTACGTGCCTCATTGCATCCGAGGCTTTCCCAATGGTCGCACTGGAGAGAGAGAACTTGAGAGCGTCATGATGCTATGGATTATGCGGTAATGCCATAACCCTTATTCGCGTCCCATGGGTCGACTCCGTTAAGACGACGACGACGACGGTTCTGGGACATCGCCCAGGTCGCTTCCGCATTAATCGAATTCCAGACGATCGTCTACGTAGGAAACTATGCCTCACACACACACACACATGACCTGAATATGAAAAATCTTTTATTCTTTCCCCCTTTTTTCATAAATATATTGTTTAATTATACCCGCGGGAAAATTGCACTTTAGATTAATTTTTTCTTTCGACTTTATTAAAACTTGAAAATATATTTCCTTTGAAAAAAAGCCGTTCAGTGTTTTGAATTTTGAATTTTTTTTTTGAATTTTGCATTTTTTTCAAATCGTTGAAATTTTTTCCATTCTAAAAATTGTGTGTGTGTGAATCTTTAAAACTGATGTGAGAATTGTGTGACATGCACAAGAATGCATATATAATCTTTTCAAGTCGATTGAGGAGGACTGTGAAGAAATCCCTCTTGTCTAACAATGTTCGCGCCCATTGATTTACGAGGCCGTGCAAGCAAAGTCTATAAAACTGTCAACTCATGTAAGTTCACTTGCTTTCTTCAGCTAATACAAATGCGACCTACAAGTCAGTGAAAATGGTAAACATATAGTCTTCAACGCTTTAGAGTAATATTTATATATAAATACACTCAACCACTTGTTTTGGATTAGAGAAATCTCTCTAAAAATCTAAAATCGTCTCAAATTTTGTTCACAATCAGTTTCCTTTCTTTCCCAGTGTTGAAAATGGTAATTTTACTCCGCAGAGATCAAATGAGCCGTTTTTCTCCCTAGTGTTAAAAAGGAGAATTTTTCTCCTCTGAGTTAAAACAGCTATTTTGCTCCTTAGTATTGAAAAGTACTATTTTTCGCACTAGTTTTGAAAAGGGTGACTTTTCTCTCTAGAGTTAAGGATTATTTTTCGCCCTAGTATTGAAGAGGGTGATTTTTCTCTCTAGTATTGAAAATTCTCATTTTCTCCCTGTAATTTCAAATATGGTTTTTCTCACTAGTTTTAAAAAGGGTGATTTTTCTCCCTAGAGTTAAAACAGCCGTTTGCTCCTTAGTGTTAAAAAGGATTATTATTCTGCCCTAGTATTCAAAAGAGTTAATTTTCTCTCTAGTGTTTAACTAGAGTTAAACACTCTCTAGTGTTTTACTCTAGTGTTTTAAATGCCCATTTTTCTCCCTATAGTTTCAAATGTGATTTTTCTCACTAGTTTTAAAAAGGGTGCTTTTTCTCCATAGAGTTAAAACGGCCGTTTTGCTCCTTAGTGTTGAAAAGGATTATTTTCCGCCCTAGTATTCAAAAGAGTGACTTTTCTCTAGTGTTTAAAAAGATAATTTTTTACTCTAGTGTTGTAAATGCTCATTTTTCTTCCTATACTTTCAAATGTGATTTTTCTCACTAGTTTTGAAAAGGGTGCTTTTTCTCCCTAGAGTTAAAACAGCCGTTTTGGTCCTTAGTGTTGAAAAGGATTATTTTCCGCCCTAGTAAAAAAGATAATTTTTTACTCTAGTATTGAAAATTCTCATTTTTCTCCCTGTAATTTCAAATGTAGTTTTTCTCACTAGTTTTAAAAAAGGTGCTTTTTCTCCCTAGAGTTAAAACAGCCGTTTTGCTCCTTAGTGTTAAAAAAGATTATTTTGCGCCCCAGTATTCAAAAGAGTGACTTTTCTCTCTAGTGTTTAAAAACATTTTTTACTCTAGTGTTGTAAATGCTCATTTTTCTCCCTATAGTTTCAAATGTGATTTTTCTCACTAGTTTTGAAAAGGGTGCTTTTTCTCCCTAGAGTTAAAACAGCCGTTTTGCTCCTTAGTGTTGAAAAGGATTATTTTCCCCCTAGTATTGAAAAAGGGTGACTTTTCTCTCTAGTGTTGAAAAGGTTCATTTTTCTCCCTATAGTTTCAAATCGAATTTTCCTATCTAGTGTTAGAAAGAACCATTTTTCTCCCTAGAGTTAAAACAGACACGTAGGAAGCGTCTTCTTGGTAGCGTTGAAAATGATTGTTTTGCACCTTGGAGTTAAAATCGTTTTGAAAAATGAATTCCTGTCAATAGTTTCTTTCAAGTATGACTAGCAAATTTTTTTTCAAATTAGGTCTATAATTACGAGAAGATTTGAAGGCATCACTCGAATTAGGATAATTACATTGCATCACCATATACATGTATATATATTGGAAAACTAAATCAATAATTCAATAGAAAAAAAGAGAATCATCTGTACGGAAAAAAAATTCGTCATCTTGAATATGTTCTTTGAACGTGAAAATGTAAATCGAACACACATCGATTACGTTAACTCATATATAGGCAATATGCAGATTTATAAATATATTGTACATCACCTACGAGTTGTCACGTAGCAGGTTAGTAAGCTCAGTGGCAGGATACGATGCTAATGCGAGGTATTGTTCGCAGCTGTAAAAATTGCCCCTCGTTATGCTTTACAATAGAGGCCGACAGGGAATCCAGATATATGGGGGCTTCCCCATTCCTCCCATTTCTCCATTTTGAATGCATACAGTTACCGATTTACTGCAAAAACGATACTCCATACTCGTCACATCTGACGAAACTGCTATTTTCAACAACTACACATATTCTCCAATCGTTTCTATTCAGCGAACCGAATAGTTTGTCAAAGAGACATTTCTAATATTAATCCTCTAATATCCCCAAAAAAAAATATCACGGGAAATGCGAAATTAAATTTAATATCCCTCCGCAAAAAAAAAATTGGAAGAGGATATTTCTCTCCCTAGTACGAGAAAAGGTACTTTTCCCACTTGGTTAATTTTATCAAGACGTTAAAAAAATGTTACAGTAGTATTGAACGATTTTTTTTATCAAGTCGGAAAAGTACCCTTTTTGACAATAAAGAGTTTTTTCCTAGGGGAAAAAATCCTCCTTGGAGGGTGAAGAGGATATTTCTCTCCTTAGTACGAAAAAAGGGTCCTTTTCCCACTTGGATAATTTTATCATGATGTTGAAAAAATTTTACAGTAATATTGAACGATTTTTTTTTATTCAAGTCGGAAAAGTCCATTTCTGTTAATTTTTGACCCTCATAAAATTAAGCATCTAATGCAAAAAAATTTAAATGTAAAGAGAAAAGAGGAATCAATTAAACTATGTATATTTTGACGATAGTGTGAGAAAGGTCATTGGAATGTTTTTTTTCTCTCTCTTTTTTTTTCTTTCTGTTGGACATTTGTTTATTTTAAACGTTTTCAACTTTTGAATTGGACGGAACTTAAAAGGGCACACGGAAAAGCACACGCGTGCCGTGAAATGTGCATTGAGAGTGTTTGAAACCGGGACGAAAACAATTATTCGACTGCTCTGCAAATACGCACACGGAACGCCGCGCCTCATCAGAGCCAACTTATTTGTCTATGCAAATCGTTAATCAACGTTCGAACCCAACATACATATATATATATATATATCTATTGCCCGCGTACCGTGGGGAATAGTTGGATTCCGGAAGGAGCGGGGGAGGATTTTATGCCGGCCACAAACTGAACCCCGTTTCACGATTTCCCAAAGGAACTCCTGTATAAAAAAAGGTTTATTTCATTTATATTCAGGTGGGGAAAAAATTCGAAAAAACCAAATGGGGTCCTGGCGAATTTTCCCTGTTTCGAGACAGAAACTGCCTAGCGCCCTGACAGGATGGAAATTGTACCATTTTTCTCTGTTTGAATTTAAATTAGGGTTTTCATAAGAGCTTTGTCTGATAATTGAAAAACTAGCTGGGCCCTTGTTGAGGCCCGATTTCAAATATGACAAAGTGAGTCAATTTCTGTACGGGGTATAGAAATTGCAATAAGAAATAGTGGAGAATTTTTTCTGGTTTAGCACTTGGTGGAAAAACTGTCTAGCGCCCGGGTAGTTTGTAACGCTGTTCCGGGGGAGAAACTTGAAACAAGTTTCTACCTGGGGAAAAACTGGTCAGGCTCTTGTTAAAAACCTACTTTGTGCTATTTTGAATAGGGATTTCACGAGGACCTTGTCAGAAACTGGAAAAACTAGGCAGGCCTTGTTGAAGCCCTGTTTCAAATAGGAAAAAGGAGAATTTCTGCATAGACAGTAACAAATGTAATTTAAATTGACAAGGCATTGCTGGTTTTTTCCTAAGTAGGGCATCAGTTAGGGAAAGCTTCCCAGGCACTGGTTAGTTTATCACTAGGCCGCCCTGATAAGAAATAAAAAAAAACTTACTAATTTTTAAAGTGGCCCTTTTGATTTATTTACATTTTTGTCCAATTAGGAAAAATGGCATACTTGTTAATCATCCTAATCAATGCCCCACTTTGGGAAAAACTAGTCAGGGCCTTGTTAGTTTTACCCGTAAATTACCTTCCCTTGCAGAAATTGTCCCACTTTTGCCCATTTAAAAGAGGGCTCTAACAAGGGCCTTGCTAGAAACTAGGAATACTAGTTAGGCCCTTATTAAAACCCTATAAGGCTCTAGCTAGTTTTCCTTGTTTCTTGCAAGGGCCTTTTTAGACCCCTATTTTTGAATAGGGCTATTAAAATACGGCTCTAACTAGATCCTAGGTAGTAACTAGCAAAACTAGCTAGGCACTTACTAAAGCCCTATTTTAATTAGGGCAAAGCAGGTCAATTTTTGTACAAGTAACAATAGTTATTAAGTAATAAGTAATGATAATAATTATTACTATTGCTTACTGACATTGATAAATTAACAATCATAAATAATTTAATAACAAAAAGAATAAAAATTAATCAACCGGGAAAACTGTCAAGTTCTATTTTAAAATCAAATCAATTATCATCATTACAATTTTGTAATTATCACACACACACAATACCAGGTAAAAAAATAATCTCTTGAATGAAATTTATAGCCAGGAAAAATGTGTGCAATATGACTTGTGTGTTTAATTGGAAATTTACTTTTGACATTTTTTTTTTCCTTCTTTTTGATGAGAAATTTATTCATAACATCGTATGAAATGACTATCGTATACTTTGTGTGTGATTAACGTACAATTAATGTCGTATATAAACACGATGTTTATTCTCACATATATATATATATATATGCCAGTGTGATATAGACGAAAATAAGCAGAAAGAAATGAACACAAAACTCGAGCAACAGTAGTGATTAATTTTGCCAAAGTGAGAAAGGAATGAGATTGCATATTTTATACGCACATGATGCGTATAGTGGGTACATTAGCCGAGTTGAGTATTCACTACCTGATAAACTTAATTTCCAACCGACTCCATTATACATTTTGTGGAAGAATTGGATGGTTGGGGGGAGAAGGGAGGAAAAGAAGAATGAGAAAATGACTATATAAATCCCTTCAGGGATTTCCGGAACTTGACTTTTGCAGGAAAAAAATTTCTTATTTTTTGGGGGGGGTTTGAATGATTGAAGAAAAATTAAGTAAATATGCTTTATTTTTTTTATTATATTTTATTTTTTATATTACGTTCTTTAATTATTTTTTCTTTATATTACACATTATTCGTTTTTAAAATATTTAATTCCTTAGCATTAAAAATCGAGCTATTAACATAAAATACTGTCTATCTTTAAATTCATCACATTTTCTCATTAAATTTGAATCGTTCATTAAATGATTTAGGAACCTTTTCGACTAATTAATAGTATTAATGGTACTAATTATTATTAATAGTACTTATTAGTATTAATATTACTAATTAGTATCAATAGTACTAATTAGTATCAATAGTACTAATTAGTAATAATAGTACTAATTAGTACCAATAGTACTAATTAGTATTAATAGTACTAATTAGTATTAATAGTAGTAATTAGTACCAATAGTAGTAATTAGTATTAATAATACTAATTAGTACCAATAGTACTAATTAGTATTAATAGTATTAATTAGGATCAATAGTACTAATTAGTATTAATAGTACTAATTAGCATCAATAGTACTAACTAGCATCAATAGTACTAATGAGTATTAATAGTACTAATTAGCATCAATAGTACTAACTAGCATCAATAGTACTAATGAGTATTAATAGTACTAATTAGTATTAATAGTACTAATTAGTATTGATAGTACTAATTAGTATTGATAGTACTAATTAGTATTGATAGTACTAATTAGTATTGATAGTACTAATTAGTATTAATAGTACTAATTAGTATTAATAGTATTAATTAGTATTGATAGTACCAATTAGTATTAGCATATTAGTGTTAGCTGTACTAGGTGATGCTACTAGAATGTCTCATTACTACTAGTGATAGAAGTACTAATTAATATTAGTACTTCTATTACTAATTATTATTAGAATTAGTAGTAGAACTAGTAGTGCTATTAACTATTAGTAATACTATTACCTAATACTATTAGTAGTAGTATTACTATTGTTCCTAATATTAATCATTACTATTAGTCCCAATATTACTGATTGCTATTACTAGTATTTTTTCTAAATACAACCAGTACTGTTAACTATTGGCATTAGTATAACTAATTACTATTGTTACTAGTAGTACCACCAACTATTAATACTAGTAAAACTGAATACTATTTTTGCTAATAATAATAATTAGTAATAGAAGTACTAATTAATATTAGTACTGATGTTTCCAATTAACAATAGAACTAATTACAGTTGCATTTTTTTTTCTACTGTTTTCGTTAAAAATTGCCTTATCAAAGAGTATCGATTGTTTCAGTTTAATATTCTCTCAATCTATTGAATTTGTGTTTAGCAAAACATTTTTGTATTTACATTCACTCATTTAAAATACAAAATATGACTAATATATATATATATATATATATTTATGTTTTAAGCCTATTGCTAAATTGGCAGAATTTTGTCCTCTATCATAAAGACAAAAAAAAAAAAGATCAAAATTTCAAAATTTTTCTTTTACAAAAATATGTGAAATTAATAATACATTTTCATTCGAATTTAATTTGTTATTTCATCTTACTTTTTCCCCCTAATATATTAATTAAATTTTTGTTTATTTAATTCGTGTCTTTAAATTTAATAAATATATGTATAATTTTTCTTATTTGATCTAATTTTTTAAAGTTGGTACAAACCTAAGAAAAGTAAGAAGCAAAGTAAAAGTGAACTTTTCTCGTAAGAGAATGAGGCAGAATTCTTCTGTTTATCTTCGTTAATAACAACAGATACATTTTTCATCAATGACTCCCAAAATTTCATTCCTTCGACTGTATAATTACTTTCCATTGAACTTGTTGTTGAATTTTCGAATCCAAGTCTCATGAATTTGCCCTCTTTATAGAGTTTCCACTCTGGCAGTGAATTCGCACTTGGTGTTCTATAAATTAGAAATTTACTTTATGAATCTAAAATATATATGTGTCATTGACGATTCAATAATTAGAGAACGATAATTAATTTTAATAATCATTGTGTAAAATTAGTTTTGACAAAAATTCATTTTTAATTCTATTACTGTGGTGAAATTAATATTTACTATTCTATTATTGCTTACCCATTAATTGCAAAATTTGTAAATAATTCCGTCATTATTTTAACCATTGCATAATCAGTTGTATTTACCAAATCCGTATTTAAATAGGGGAACAAATATAAAACATCATCCATGTGTGCAACACCTGAAAATTATTTTTAAATGTAATTTTTATGCCTTTTTTTCTCTTTCTTTAAAATATTTAATATAATGAAAGAAAAAAGGAGAAAATATATTTTTTCCAAGTACTAAAATAGAGAATATTGTTTACCAGATAGAGGTTTCTCGCCTGTCACTGAATAATTTCCTTTGTAATCAAAACGATAAAGGTAAACTTTTGTTTTATTTTTCTGCATTTCTAAAGTTTCATAAACTGGCCAATAAATAGCAGCATCGCCGATCATCTGTAAATTATTAATTTTACTATATATAGTTTTCATTATTATTTTCTTTTTGCTTCAATTTTTCCATTTTTTGTTTTTAATAAAATATTTCTCATTTTACTGATTTCTTATTTTATGTAAATATTTACATATTATTTTGAATTAAAATACTTATTTACTTTTGTCATGTTGCTTTTTGAATCCGCGGTCACTTTTCCATTAAAGTAATGATCAATTAATGATTTGGTGAAATTTTTCTTGTCCTCAACAGCTTCATGATATTCTAAAACTTGTGGTATAATTTCGTGGAACTTTGAACCCAAATCTAATGTAAGAGCTTCAGTTAGATTTCCTGTAATAAAAAGGAAAATAATTAACACAATAATATAAACAAAAAATTGAATTAATTTAATAATTTTTTTTTCAATAATTTGTTCAGTGGTAAATAATTATTTTATCAATTAATAATTAATAAATGTGACTAATTCGTAAATAAACAATTGATTTTGTCTTCATTAACAACAGTTAAAAAATAAAAAATATAAAAAGATAGTAAGAAAATGAAAATTATATTATTTTATTATTTTACTACTTTTCTATTAAATTATTTTCTTTTAAATTCTAATTCGAATTCCAATTCTAAATCAAAATAAATGGAATAAATAAAAAATAATTACCCAGGCCTAAACCTAAACCTTCATTGCTGGTTACTCCCATAATCCATGGAATACTACTGTTAAAGTTACCATCCATTATACTTTTTCGTGGAGATTTTGTCACTACTGCATCTGTATCATCATCCTCTGATGTTGGTCCAAAAATACAATCTGGACTGTGTTTGTTCCAAACTTTCTGTAAAAAAAAAAGGTTTAAAAAAATTTTTTTTTCTTTAAAGAATATAAATAAAATAAAATAATAGAAATTTTTAACCAATTTTTCTGTTTACTTACGAAATTTGGCATTAATGATAATAGGTATTTTCCATCCTTTCCTCTCATGCATTCTAAAATTTCACTGTCATTTTTAACAGTTTTATTGTTACCAGACGATGTTGTTGGTGTTATATCTGTAACATTGATAATAATAATAAATAAATAAAATTCAAAAATAAATAATTCATAAATAAATTCAAATACAATTATTTTAAACTAATTTAAATTGATAAATGATAACTTTTTAAACAATTTATCAATAAATATAATAATAAATATTGGTTAATGTGAAATATAATAATAAATATTGATTAATGTTAAATGTAATAATAAATAATATGAATAATATATATTTTCCTATACAATAATATGCTAAATATAATAAATGTAATTATAAATAATAAATATAAATGAATACATTTATTTACAAATATTTAATATTTATATTAATAAATATAAACGAATTTTATATCAATTATATATATTTGT
>JUFY01014259.1:5825-24962 GCA_001855655.1 Leptopilina clavipes
ATTATATTTATTATATTTATTATATTTATTATATTTATTATATTTATTATATTTAATATATTTATTATATTTATTATTTTTATTATATTTATTATAATTATTATATTTTTTGATATATTTTTTGTTTAATGCACACAAAAATTACAAAATGATTGTGAAACAATTGTTACTAAAACATAACGAAATAGCTTTTTTTTACGTTTAAATGACAACAATTGTTACATATAGTCGATAAATAATATTCGTGTTTATGAAAATAAATTCGTAACGATTGATCAACGTTTAGGACTTTGACTCCTCGTTTGTGTTGAATATCTACTTAGTTTTTTTTTAAATAATTTTAGTTAAATTATTTATGAGTTATTTATGTTTGAGTTGAATATCTACTTAATTTTTTTTTTAATAATTTTAGTTAAGTTATTTATAATCGTATCGATAATCGTCTCATAAATGTAAAAATAGAATAAATGGGAAAAATATTTTCAATTTTTATTTTTAATTAATTGCATTATTATTAATTAATTATTAATTAATTATTATTAATTTTTAATTACTTATTAATTTTCAATTTACAGGAACAATTAATAATTATTCAATTACAATTACTTTTTAATTAACTTTAATAATAATTTGCATTTTATAATTATTGCTCATATAAATTTTAGCCAATATTTTTTTTTATAAATACTTAACTGAATTTGTTCGTATTTATAGAAATAGATACTTAAAGGGAATATTTTTATATTTTAAAAGTTAAAAAGCAAAATGAAATTAGTTTATTACATTGTGATTCTTTATAATATGTTTCGTTTTTATTTAATTTGAATTATTTTCTGTTACAGGTGAGTACTCCTGCCAAGGATTATTTTCTTCTAATTTCCACTCCAAACTGTAAGAAATGCCATTCAACTATTATTTCATTTAAATAGTCACGATTAACTCTTGTATTTTTTTTCTTTTGATTTTTCAAAGTTTGGACCATTTTTTATTATCCACAAATGCAGTGTATTCAATTTGTATACTACATACAGTGCATAGAAAAACTTATCCGTGAAATTCTGTATTTTAGCGCACATCTATATCGTGCCTAGTACATACATATATGATAGTTTAAAAAAACTTTTAACTACTTCGTCAGGTCAATGTTTTGGCTTCGTAATCCTGGCGAGTCCCAGTTCGGAAAACTGGAAAAATATAATCTGTCAAGCGACGATTCTGGCTGGCGTCCAGTGACTTAAAACGCAGTGTGTTTTATATATTGAGTCTGTGAAAATTCATGAGAGAGCGAGACATTTCACTCACTTCATATATTTCAAGATTCACAGGATATAGAATGGAAGAAAAAACTGTCACTCTTCACGAAACTCTTTTCTTTTGTAAAATAAAATACATTTTTTTTTCTCTCGGCGCGCACTTTTTTACTCAAATGTTTTTATAAACAGTTTTTTTTTTATTTTTTATTTTTTTTTTGAATATATATTTTTCACGGATTACTGCACTTGACGGAGATTATATTCTTCAGAACAATAATAATTCGAGTATTCAAGTTTCTATTTTCTGTTGAAAAATAATTTTCTATTACTTTTATGTTTAAACTTTTTTTCGTTCGGTGGAAAAAAAGGCGAAAATTTTTTCTTTGTTTAGTTAAATTAAATTGTGGGAGGAAAATACAGTGGTATGAGTAAATTTTGGTCAGGCATCGCATATTTCTTCCTTTTTAAGTCCAGCAGAAGTAGTAAAAGTAAGTTTTGGTCAGACGTAACTGAAAAAATCTTGGTAGTTATAATTTACAGTAGTACAAGTAAATGTTGATCAGACATCGCATTTTTTTTCCTTGCAAGTTCAGTGAAAGTAGTAAAAGTTAGTTTTTGTCAGGCACAACTGATTCTAGTTTACAGTAGTACAAGTAAATGTTGGTCAGACATCGCATTTTTCTTCCTTGCAAGTTCAGTGGAAGTAGTAAAAGTAATTTTTGGTCAGACAGAACTGAAAAAATCCTCATATTTCTAGTTTGCAGTAGTGCAAGTAAATTTTAGTCAGGCATAGCATTTTTATTCCAAGTAATTTCAGTGCAAGTAGTAAAAGTAAGTTTTGGTCAGACAGAATTGAAAAAATCCTTGTAATTCTAGTTTACAGTAATTAGAAGTAAATGTTGGTCAGATATCGAATTTTTCTTCCTTGCAAGTTTAGTGGAAGTAGTAAAATTTAGATTTAATCAGACACAACTGATTCTAGTTTTCAGTAGTACAAGTAAATGTTGGTCAGACATCGCATTTTTCTTCCTTGCAAGTTCAGTAGAAGTAGAAAAAGTTAGTTTTAATCAGACACAACTGATTCTAGTTTTCAGTAGTACAATTAAATTTTGGTCAGACATCGAATTCTTTTTATTTTAGTAAAAGTAGTAAAAGTAATTTTTGGTCAGACAGAACTGAAAAAATCCTCATATTTCTAGTTTGCAGTAGTGCAAGTAAATTTTAGTCAGACATCGCATTTTTATTCCATGTAATTTCAGTTCAAGTAGTAAAAGTAAATTTTGGTCAGCCAAAATTGAAAAAATCCTTGTAATTCTAATCTACAGTAGTATAAGTAAATTCTGATCAGGCATAGTGATGAAATGAAAAGAAAAAATAAGATTATTTTGAAATCTACTTCATCAAATGAAAAGCTAATTAACGTTAATTAGCTGCATAATTGTTTTCACCTTTTGTCATCAGCAGTGATTCCAATTTCATGAAACTTGTTCAGTTTTTAAAAAATGATGATGTGTTTTTTCTGTTATATTATATTTCTCAGAAGGAGTTTGCAATTACTGCGAAATTTCTCGCAATTATGAAGCTAAATTACTTTTATGACATTATTAAACTCTTAAAAAAAATGCTGTTCCTTTCGCCTTCTTTTTTGTTTTCTTCTTTTTCATTTTCATTATTGTTAAAGGCATAACACTTGACCCACATGTTTAACTCGGAAGTACATTTCAGGAATTGCGGCTTGAAACAATCCCCTAAGTCTCTCTCGAGATAGTCAACCTCGTCGACTAGACGCGTACTCTCTAATGTTGTTAATCGTAAAGTTCAGTTTCTGTCCACAAGTTTGTGGACACACCAAGACGAGGAATAGAACGTTAGGCGAAAACTTTTCATGACCAAGTTTGCAAAAGGGGGTAATGGAGCATATTTAGAGTTGCATGAATTTGCAAGTTGTGTTTTGTGGTTTTAGAAAATTACATATATATGTCATTTGTATTGTCCGTGAAACGACCAAGAAAATAAAGGCAAATAAATAAAGAACAAAATTACTAATTTTCGTTATATTATCAATGATTTTGTTTTGAATGTTTAATTTAATTCCCGAATTGAAATTTTTAGCATATTTGAAATTAATTTACTGTGTAGATATTTTGCAAAAATGAAAATATTTAGCAATTTATCCATTTGAATGTGGGGAAACATTTCTAACCAATACAAGATCATCAATTTTGAGTGGATATAAATGTTTAGCACGGTCGTCTATGTTTAACGGGTTGAAATAATTTTGAGGGAAATCTGGGAATAAAACGAGGATGATGTTAGTTCATAAATTACAGCACGTGCCGTAGAAATGTCCAATATGGTACGAAACGAGAGAGTCAGAGAGAGATAGACAGTAGTTATACTCGAATTTGATTAGACGAAGCCAAACCGGATATTACCCATATTAAATGCATTACATACCTTTCGACTTTTCGTATTTCGCGAATTTCGTATTCCTGGCCAGGCCAGGACCATGTTACGACGTCGTTATTATATATATACAGGTTCCGAAGCTTACAACCGCGTGATGTTACCTTAGGGATTACCGTGTCCCTCAGTATAGAGTTTCCTCTCATCAATAGGTAAAGCATTCCAGGCCAGACGATCAAATAACAAAACCCCAGTTCAATAAAATAAAAAATACTTCCTCAAATTTTCCAATCTAATTTATTTAACTATGATTTTCTCTTTTTCTCTCTTTTTCTCTCCTCTAGAAATTGTCTCATTTCGTAGACTTATTAAAAAAAAAATTCTTTTTACTTTTTTTCCTATCACAGTAAAAAGAAAGTCTTATTTTAAGGCAGAAAAGATGTCTTATTTTAAGATGCAACATTTTTAAGACAGCCTTTGCTGAATTTACGCAATGATTTTACATACAATTTACATTATGGCTAGCAGTGCTGAATTTAAGACTCATCTTAAAATAAGATTTTATTTTTACTGTGATAAAGGATTTTTTATTTTTTTAAATAAAGAACAAAAATTGGAATATGACTGAAAAATTATGGATTTATTCATATATAGAGATTTTTTTCCTTATTTGTCTTAATACCCTTTTGTCCCTTTATTGTTAATTTTTCCAAAAAAAATATATATGGAATTTTATTTTACTTATTGTTTATTAAAATTTATGAGTGGAAATATACAATAGAACAATAGAGAATAACCAGACAATGGATTTTTTTATAACAATTGAATACAGAAACTAAAATTGTCCAAAACGAGAAAATTGCTTTTTTTGAAATTATAAAGAATTTTGAAAATTGTTTACTTTTTCTTCAATCTTTTGTAATTTTCCTTCAATCTGAAAGAGTGATGTATGAAAAATGGAAATCTAAATTTATTTAAAAATCATCGACACACAGAGAGTTGAAGAGTTGAGAATACAAAAAATGAAACTAGAAGTTAAAGAAACAGGGAATTGTTTTTTCATTTTATATCATTCTCATTATACAAACAGTAGCTTTAATAGTTTTTTAACAAAGAAAATGGAGCGACTTTTCTACTTGCAGTATATTGAAAAGTGCGCACACAATTACAGTTATAAAAGTAGATGCTCGAGTTAATGTAATTAATTAAATGAATCTTACTCTCCTTGCAAACCAAAAGTTCCATCATATAATCAAGTTTAAAAATGAAGACTTACTTTTATACTCTCAACGAAATGAAGTTTCAAAACATTATCTCTGAATTTTTCCAGACAATTATTGTTAATCTTTTTATAATTAATATTTCGTACTCATTGTCATAATAATGTATTATATCTGACTGAAGACTGACTTATACTACTGAGACGAATATTTTAATTATTATTTCTGACTGAAGGCTGACTTATACTACTTAGTTTTAAAATTACATATTTTTGTCTGACTTAAATGGACAGTTACTACTGAGACAAGAATTTCAATTATTATGTATGACTAAAGACAGACTTATACTACTGAAATTAAGATTTCAAGTTTCTATGTCCGACTGAAGACTGATTTATACTACTGAGAAGAAGATTTCAAGTTGTGTCTGACTAAAGACGGACTTACACTACTGAGATGAATATTTTTATTATTATGTCTAACTAAAGGCTGACTTATACTACTTAGGTTTAAAATTAGACATTTCTGTCTGACTTGAACGGACAGTTACTATTGAGACAAGAATTTCAATTATTATGTATGACTAAAGACAGACTTATACTACTGAAATTAAGATTTCATGTTTCTATCTCAGACTGAATACTGAATTATACTACTGAGAGGAAGATTTCATATCATTATGGCTGACTGAAGATTGACTTATACTACTGACATTTAAAATTAATCGTTTTAGCGTTATTGTATGAAATTATTAATTAAAACAATATTTATTTAAGAAATATGATGATAAAGACGACAAACGAAATTAATAGCATTTTTGGTTTTTAATGAAGTAATAAAAGTAACTATAGAGAAAAGTGTCGACAATTCCAATAAGTTTTTAGTGTTGTTAGGCAAACAGACGTAAATTTTCCTCGAGAATATAACAA
Organism: Leptopilina clavipes; assembly: GCA_001855655.1. Taxonomy (NCBI): domain Eukaryota; kingdom Metazoa; phylum Arthropoda; class Insecta; order Hymenoptera; family Figitidae; genus Leptopilina; species Leptopilina clavipes. Next base: position 11,634 of record JUFY01014259.1, read on the forward strand.
GAAAATCTAAAGCCTATATCTAAGAACAATATCCGAAACGAGGTTATTACATTGAGTTACATTTTAACGTTAACTTAACCGTCAGGTGGAAACGATAGGCAGAATTGAACGACGTGCTTTCGGCTTACATCGTTAGTCTTCGGGCAATCTTAATCTCGACTTCAATGTGAAACCGATATTATGCAAACAACAACCAATAAATCTGCTCCTCGTAAGGAACATTCGCTTAGAATTATTACACTACCGATGTCACATCAATTTCCATTATTTTTCATTCGTTTTTCCTCCATTAGACTTATTTTTCAATTTGGAGAATTTTGGTTATTTCTTTTTTCAATAGCAAATTTCTACAACATGAAGAATTTTATTTATACAATATATATGAATAGATTTATTTTCTCTGGATTGGAATTACGATGTAAATTTTATCCACTTGATGTTTAAATGAAACAAATGTAACTTTTGTTTCAGTTGTATTTTTAATACACTGCGATAAAAGTTATTACATTACATTCGGAAATGGAGATATTTCAAAAGGTTTTAATTAAATGTAATTAATTTTGAAAATTATTTAATAAGTTACATTTCAGGAGCATACGAAAAGAATTTAATATTGTCAGTTTAATAATTTTGTGTAAAGTCAATAACAGAAAAGTAGAAGTAGGTAAATTCTGTTTATAAGCATCAGTATCAGAAATCCTTTCCGTTATTATAATTATATATGAAATTTAATTAATATTCATGGATGTTATTTTTACAGTTAAAAAAGCATTTTCAGTATTAAATTATTCTCATACAATTCTAGTGGATAATGGAACATTTCTAAGGAAATATTATTTCTCTACAATTTGTGCTAACTAAATTAATAACAAAAATAATTATATCAAATTATCCGAAAGAACATGAAAATGTTTTTACAGTACAGAAGATATATTACCATAATTAGGCAATATTAACATTTTATTCATTTTATCTAAGTAATGATAAATATATAAACAGAAATGAATACCAACGTGTATTTATATTTTACATAAAATGAATATCACATTGTTTTTATGGTAATAATAGTTTACTTTGAAAATATAAGAATAGTTTATTATATCATTAAAAAAAACTGCTCAATGCTTCTTCAATCAATAAATTTATTCATTTAAATAAAAATTTACATTATTTAATCATTTTTAATTCCATAAATGTATGGATATAGAATTTCATCCATTTTTAACGAGATTAAATTATTATGCTCATACATTGAAAATGTAAGGATTTGTATTTTATAGAGTTTGTCTAAATGTCATTTAACTCTGAATTTAATTTATTCAAACTTAATTATACTGACATATATATTATTAAGTATTCACTTAAGACCATATCAAAGTAGTTGCTATTTTTCTATCGAGCTGGAGTGGAAAATTTGCAACGACTTTGACATGCCCTTAAAATTTCAATTATTATTAATTGAATAAACTTTTTATAGATAAATGTTTTTCGTAACAATCTTATTGTAATCGAATTATTCTCGAAAATCGAAATTATAAAAATTATAAATTATAAAATATAAAATATAAAATATAAAATATAAAATATAAAATATAAAATATAAAATTCCTTAGGGAAATTTTATGCTTTTTGCCATTGGAACTGTGTCTAAGTAGCTTCCCAACTGGATTTTTAATAACAAGAACCTAGGTTCGATTCTCCTGTGGAATTTTTCTGTTTTTGAATTTCATTAATTTCGAGTTTCGGAGTCAGAGCAAAAACTGTTTTTTATTCGTATTTGGTGGTGGTATTTTTTTTTTTTTTATTGACAATTATAAATAGTTATAATCAAATTGTAATTGCAAGCAATGATAATCGATGAATGTCGAAGCAATAATTTTCCATCCATCAGTAAAAGGTTTTTTTTCTTTTTATTATTTATTATTCACTCCTTTAACTTTTATATGCCTGATAAATCGTTTGACATTACCGCATTATTTCCACTTGGTTGTATTTATTACAGTAGAAAAGCCATGTCCTTGTGCTTTTTTATTATCAGGTGCTTTATTTACTGTTACCTAAGCTTTTTATTTTCCATCTTGTGGTTTTAATCATTTCGTGTCATTCATCATTCCTTTGAAGGTCGTTATTCTCGTGTTGAAATGAACTTCTTTTCGCATTTTTTTTTTTTTTTCTTAAAAAAACCTTTCTTTTTTTTTAGCGTTGATTTTTGAATTTTTATGAACCTGTCGCATTAACAATTCATCATGAACTTATACATCTTGTAGCTTGCCTGGAATTAACGTATTCGCATGTCTGAGTTTTCCGGTTGCAGTCGTTGGCGTCCGACCACAGTTAAGTTAAGCGCGTTAATTATGCAGCCTCGTTGTAAACGCGGCCTTAGCTTGAGCTTAAGTCACCGAGCTAAGCGAGTCCAGGCATGAATAATGCAATGTTTGTATCAGCACTTGCCACTAAAAAGACGGATGCTTACTTATTCCTATACATAAAGTCTGTGAGAGACCCCCTTTTCCACCCCTCACCCTCCCCAATCTCATAAAATTGTAACTGCCATCACAAAAAAATAAAAAGAGAAAGTCAAATCTACTTTTTATGTTAGAAAAATCACTTCCATTTAAATTCTCTAAACTATATGGTCTGTATTCAAAGTTAGAAGCTTAAAAAGTCGTTTAACTTCAACGTTGAAAGCTTTCCAATTTTAATGCTTCGGGAGATGAAAGCTTAAAAGTCCTTGCATTCGAAATTGAAAGTGGAAAACTTTTCAATTTGGAAAATTTTCCAACTTTTTTTACCTGATGTAGAAAAAACGTCATGTCCGCGTTTATCAAATTTTTATTTTCTTAAATTGCCTTTCAAACCAAATGCTTTGAGAATCTGCTAAATGTCCAATTATTTTTCCATTTGACCATATTTTGGTTCTTACTTGATCGAAAAAAAAAAATATTTTCATTTCAAATTCTTTTTTTTTGGTAAATTATTCTTTGATTCGTCATTCGTTTGGGAGTTTTTTTATATAAGGGAAACGTATATAATATTTTTTTGTGCGATTTTTATAAAAAGGAAAAATGTTCCAAAAGGGGCAAAAATAAAGAGGTTGTTGGAGGCAATGCACATGAGAATACTGGAGAAAATATTGCAATAATAATCGAGACCGTAAAATATATCTTACCAAAAGGATCGACAGAATCCCATTGGAATCGTCGACCGAGCCAGAGGGCTAGCGTGGCTGTGAATTATTGAGTGACAACGTGCTCCACAGTGCATTTTAAGTCTCTATCGTTCCCATCTTTCGTCCTAGGTTTTCTCTTAGCTCGTGCCATTCCCACTCTGTTTACCTTCATGCTTCCTCGTGAAAATTTCACCGAATATTCTTTTTCGTGTGAGTGTATGTGTTTGTGACAGACAACTCAAAAAATATAAAAAAACTTCCCCATCTTGAATTCTTATTTTTTTCCTTTTAATTTATTTAAATATTACTCTCTTTCGTTGAAAAAAAAAAATTGGCAAAATTGGACATTTTCCCCCCCTGGAAAATCCAGTTTGTTGTTATATATACAGAAAAGATTGAATATTTTATTTTCAGATGAAAAAATTTTTCTCCAAAAGGTATCATTGAGCATTTTTCCCTTTTCCATTCTGTATGTGAATTGTGCAAATATTTTTCCGCACAATGATGATGCTGAAAGATGTTATTTATCGCCTGAAGACATTCACTTTATTAACTTCAGTTCACTAATCTTCTAAACTTCTCTCACAACATGATTATCGTTGCATTACAACTTGCTCTGAATATATTTGACCTGAAAACATGTTTGTTCAACAAACATTACTTTAAATAAAGAAAAAAACACACGTACCGTAAACAGACATTATTCTCACAAATCTCTTAAGTGTTTCTATAAATAAAATCTTGAATGTCAATAAAAGCAAACAATACCCAGTAATAAAAAAAATGAATAAAGAAAAATTTTGCAAAAATTTTTGAAAAGAAATTAAAAAAAATTAAATGGAAACTTTGTTTTCGTTGGTGTAAACAAAATCGTTCTTTAAGTTTCTTTAGTAAAAAATAGAAAATTTATTTGATTCAAATAATTAATGAATTAATTAATGATCAAGTATTAATAATACTGGACATATTGTCAAATAACTTTTATTTTGAATCATAATTCAAAAGTTTTGAACGTTCAAATGAACGAAATATTTTTTTAAATATAAATGTTTCCAAAAATTATTTTCTCTAATAAAAATCAAAAACGTAAATTAAATATTTTGAGGCTTTGTAATTTTTTTTTTTTAATGATTACGCAATATTTTCGGAAAATTTGATCTTGAAGAAGAAATAAATCAATTTCGTTCATTTGCACGTTCAGAACTTTAGGAACATTTTGAATTATGTAATAAAATGGTATTTTTTAATTCAAGTACAAAAATTATTAACTCAAATGCAGAAATTATTGATTTAATTACAGTTTATTTGATTCAAGGGAAAATTATCTGTTTTAAGTAAATATTTATTTGATAATAGACAAAAAAATTGATTATTCGAATCAAATAAATTTTTTTTCAGTCTTTCTGTTGATATTATTTTTTTAAGAAAGAGAAAGGGAAAGAGAAAGAGAAAGAGAAAGAGAAAGAGAAAGAGAAAGAGAAAGAGAAAGAGAAAGAGAAAGAGAAAGAGAAAGAGAAAGAGAAAGAGAAAGGGAAAAAGAGAGAAAGAGGAAAAAAGAGGAAAAAAGAGGAAAAGGAAAAGAGAGAGAGAGAGAGAGAGAGAAAAGGAAAGAAGAAGAAAAAAAGAAAGGGAAAGAGGAGGAGTGGAAGAGTAAGTTCCCTTGTCTAAATGAAACATCGTGTCCTCGCGGAGGTCGACGGAACAATTTTTAACGAAAATAACACAGTCTCCGGGTAACTCTTGTGATCGTGTTTCTTCGTAGCGGAGAGTCGATCAGGAGCGAGGACACCCGAGTTGCTTCCCTCGTCTCTGGGTCAGGCCACACAGGTCAATCGCTCTTCCCTGTTTAAATGTCGCTCGCAACTTTACCGACTCGGCACACAACCCATCCCTTCTTATTCGCATTTTTATTCTTCACTTTAAACCACCCCTTTTTCAGCTCATTGCCTATACTCTCTCGCCCCCTCTCTCCCTCTGTACCTACTTCAACTTCCTTTTCGTATATCAATTAGCCCACTAACGTTTCTCTATATTGCCTTTGCTTTTCTGCCTTTCACAGTGATTAGTGATATTCAAGAATACTCACTGCGGAAACTTTCGTCTGCGGTGTTTTTCTTTTGCCTCTCTCCTCCTCCTCCTCCTTCTCGTTCTTCAAGAGAAAGGAGAAATTATAATTGGAAAGGAAAGTGCACGTCTTGGAAAATAATTATTATACCTTTTGAAAACTCACCCGACGTTTTAGGAGCTTCATTCATTAGGAGATAATTTTCATCTTTTGGATGCAATGAACTTGAATTCGTGACAGTTTCTTTCGTTTCAATTGTCTTATATTCGTTGTATGGGTTTATTGCTCCTTGAGACTGTAATTGAAGGCAAAATTCAATGATTAATTGACGATTCGCTTTAATAATTATGAAAATAAAATTAGTAAAATAGAATATTTATATTAGAATATTTATATTAGAATATTTATATTAGAATATTTTAATGAACGATTCATTCATTTTTGATATGCACAGTAAAAATAAAATCTTATTTTAAGATGAGTCTTAAATTCAGCACTGCTAGCCATAATGTAAATTGTATGTAAAATCATTGCGTAAATTCAGCAAAGGCTGTCTTAAAAATGTTGCATCTTAAAATAAGACATCTTTTCTGCCTTAAAATAAGACTTTCTTTTTACTGTGTGTGATATGTGACTAAACTTTGATTGAGAGAGTAATTAGCGGTATGCGATAACAAGATATATTTGTTCGTCGTGTAATGAAAATTTCCTCTTATGACAAATTTCAAGTGTATCTAGAAATCTACTATTGAGATAATTCGGTTCTCTTAAATCAGATTATTTTGCTCTAGGAGCACATTAAAAAGTTATATTCACACAATTATATGGTGTATCACAAACACTTTCAATTTGCAAACTGATAAAGTTGCTTAAATTACGTAATTCTGTTCGGAAAGTAGATTAACAAATTTGAACCAACATCCAACTACTATTATATTCAATGTAATAACTGTAATTATATAATTTTTGCAAAAATTTATTTATTAGGTTGAAACTAGTTTTTCTTTAAAAAAAAATGGCATTTTTTACATTAATAAATAAAATTGTTTATTTCTCAAAGAAAACGTGAATTGTCAAAAAGAAATTAAAGGGAGAAAATTGAATATTTTTTCCTCAAGTCCATTGTGTACGCTGAAAAAAAAATTTATTTGATTCAAATAATGAATTACTTGTCTATTATCAAATAATTACTTGAACCAAATAATTTTTATTTTAATCAAATAAACTGTAATTGAATCAATAAATTCTGTATTTGAATGAAATACCATTTAATTGACTCAAATAAAATTTATTTGATACAAGTAAATATTTATTTGATACAAGTAAATATTTATTTGATAATAGTCAAGTAATTCATTATTTGAATCGAATAAATTTTTTTTTCAGTGTATGATATTCGTATATAGTGCTACCGATAGGCAAGTTATGTATGGACAGATTTGAAATCGCTGCATTGCAGTTTTTCAGAGTTCTGATTGGTCACTTATATTCCCCAATGGCGATTCTAGACTGCTTCCTTTCGCCTAAATAACCAATTTTCCTAGTCCCCAATGGACAAAATCCTTGAAACGAATCACGTGAAAAGCTTCGCAAATCTTTTTGCGAGTCATACTACACTATACACGGCCGATTTCCCATCAATGCTCTATACGTAATAAGGACAGATCGTCCCCGAGTCCTCCGAACGAAGGAGGAAAAAGAGAGAGAGAGAGTGAGGACGTGATTTGGAATCGAAAGGGTCTTGAATCTTTTTTTTCCCTTTACTGTTTCCCTATTCACCCTCATATGTCCCTTCGTTTCCGTGTCTTCCATTTTTTTTTATTTACAAATTTTCAAACTCTCTTTTCCTACTATTTTTCTTTCAAGTGTCTTCTTTTCTCTTCCTCTAAGGTACTTCTTTTTTTATTTTATTTCAACACTGTTTCGACATTGGGTGTCTTGAATCAAGTTTCTTTAATCCCCTGAGGACTTTGGTATTGCTCTAAAATGGAGGATCTGCAAATAGCTTTTTATGTACTTCTCTCTCTAAAAGTTAACTTCTTGCTTTGCTATTCGATTTTGTTTCTTAATATCCATCATTGTAATTACAATTTAATATATTCAGAATAAGTGTGAGGCGAAAAAGAAATATTAATTCTAAAACGGAGAATGGCAAGTTTAATGATATGTCTTACCTTCGTCCGGCCAGTCCCAATGGGCCATAAATTTACTCATCCAGGATTTAGAGTCGTCGTCTTTAGAGAAAAAGAAGGAAAATAGATCACTGAAAGGTGTCGTAAAGTGGTTCTTTTTTCGTTTTTTTACTAGTCCCGAAAGAATCGTAATTTTCTAAGTGGTTTTCAATTTCTTCGGATCAATGCATTACTGCTTTTCTTACTTAGGTGAATGACAAATATTCCGCATTAATCATTTGAATTGCACTTCTTACCAAACTAGAGACGCTGTAATTTCTTTCTGTTCACAATTACAATCAAGGGAATTAATTTTTTTCCATTATTTTTAAAATTAAAAAACCAGATTGATCATAAACCAGTTTATTTTTGGCGGGTTGTATATTTAAGAGTAGAGAAGATAGAGAGAGAGAGAGAGAGAGAGAGAGAGGAATAATAAATTTGTCAGAATGATAATTGGAGAAGATAATTTCCATGGTATATGTGTGTATGTGATGCAAGAATGTAAATTGAAGATTCGTTAAGAAAATGAACATGATCGTAAAATGAAAATCATGACCTTATCAACAGTGAGTATACGCATAACGTATACATGCATCGATCGGTTTTTGATGCGTCGGCGCATTAAGATACGTAAACGCAGAGATCTAATGCATTCGCCTATTCGCAAAGTGGTCCTGATTAAGTGACGCCATTACCCAAAGGCACTTGAACAACCGACATAATCATTAGTAACAGTAGCAGTTGCTATTCGCCCTAATAACAGGCTTACACGCGATCGTAATTATTATTTGCAAGCTTCCACGTTTCACTTGCTTTACAGATAGTATACCTTTAATAACAATCTCCACTAAGATCCATTGTTGAAATTTCCTACAATCTACAACACAAAATTACATTTATCTTAAATATAGAACAAGTTCGTAATGTTCAGATGAAATATTTATCACGCTCACATTGCTTTACATTAGTGTTTGGTACTTTAAGCAATCATTATTTCGAATTATGTATACATTCATTACAACTTATCACTTGGAGTCGTTTTAATATTTCATGGAATTTTTAATTTTATTATTATTATTATTATTATTATTATTATTATTATTATTATTATTATTATTGATATTATCGCTCTATATATTTTTTTTGATAACGTTTTTTTATTAGATAAAAGAACTATTAAAGTTTATACTTCTGTTAACAAGGTATCACTTATTTTGGTACCAGTATTTTTTACCATTATTGTTTGGTAGAGTTGTACGAAAAAATAATGGTACCAAATAATAGTGGTACCAATTAATAAATTAACAGTGAGACCAAAAAATAATGGTACCAATTAATGAAATAACAATAGTAGCAAGTATTAGTGGTACCAATTAATACTGGTACCAATAAACAAATTAACAGTGGTACCAATTAAAGCTGGTACCAATAAACAAATTAACAGTGGTAACAATTAAAGCTGGTACCAATAAACAAATTAACAGTGGTACCAATTAATACTGGTACCAATTAATGAAATAACAATAGTACCAAGTAATAGTGGTACCAATTAGTATTGGTACCAATCAAAAAATTAACAGTGGTACCAATTAATACTGGTACCAATAGACAAATTAACGGTAGTACCAATTAATACTGGTACCAATAGACAAATTAACAGTGGTACCAATTAATACTGGTACCAATAAACAAATTAACAGTGGTACCAATTAATACTTGTACCAATTAATGAAATAACAATAGTACCAAGTATTAGTGGTACCAATTAGTATTGGTACCAATTAGTATTGGTACCAATCAAAAAATTAACAGTTGTACCAATAAACAAATTAACAGTGTTACCAATTAAAGCTGGTACCAATAAACAAATTAACAGTGGTACCAATTAATGAAATAACAATATTACCAAGTAATAGTGGTACCCATTAGTATTGGTACCAATCAAAAAATTAACAGTGGTACCAATTAGTATTGGTACCAATCAAAAAATTAACAGTGGTACCAATTAATACTGGTACCAATAGACAAATTAACAGTGGTACCAATTAATACTGGTACCAATTAATGAAATAACAATAGTACCAAGTAATAGTGGTACCAATTAGTATTGGTACCAATCAAAAAATTAACAGTGGTACCAATTAATACTGGTACTAATTAATACTGGTACCAATTAATACTGGTACCAATAGACAAATTAACAGTGGTACCAATTAATACTGGTAACAATTAACAAATTAACAGTGGTACCAATTAATAGTGGTACCAATCAACAAATTAACTGTGGTACCAAATAATAATGGTACCAATTAATGAAATAACAATAGTACCAAGTAATAGTGGTACCAATCAACGAATTAACAGTGGTAACCATTAAAATATTAATACCACAATTATATTTTACTAATTGTTTGGTACATTATACAGTTGTTTTGATTTTATTTTTGCCATAAATATAATTCGTTTGTTATATTAATTCTATAATCAATAATTAAAATAACAATAAGGTTAGTTATTAACCGAAAATTGTTTATTTAACTGAACTTTTTATTTTGAAATTTTTCCTGAAGTCAGAACTTATTTCGATTTTTAAAAGGTGAATTTATTCAAACGTTTTAAATGATAAAATCCTCCTTTTGAATCGCAATGTGAAAATAAATTCATTGAAGAGTGGAATACCTAATTGAATGAATAAATTCCATTGTTGCACGGAAAAAGTGAGAGGGAGGCATTTCTTTATTTTCTTTAAACTTGTAAACTTATAGTTTTTATTCATGTCAGTCTCAGACAATAAATAACCAAAAGGAATTTCCAATTTTTTCTTTTTTTTTTTTTGTCTTCTTCCATTTTTTTTATCTCTCGTGATTCTTATATAGAAAAGGCTGTGTGAATACTCTTCGATCTTTTAGCGTAAAAATATTCATTTGAGCAAATTTTCCAATGATTCTGTTTTATTACGTTAGCCATTTTTTTTTTGTTCTTTACGTTTGGGAAAATTTCTACTATTTGTAAATCAGTGCCAAATGTCGAGAGAGAAAGAAAGAAAGAAGAGAAGAGAAGAGAAGAAGTGAAAACAACGATCGACATTTCGTTTTTTTTTTATTCTTTCTTCTCTTCTCCTGTCGTCGATTCGTTTCCTCTTTTTGTGGGTCCGACGACCTTATTGTCAGCAAGGATTTTTCGTGAAAAGATATCTCTTACTCTATTTTGTCTCGTCACTGTTCTTAAAACAGTCAACTTTTATAATATAAATTATAAATTGTTTTTTATAAAATTTATACAATTGGATAAAATATTTACGAATTAATGACATTTTTCGTAATATAATTATTTAATATTAATATATATGTATATTTAAGTATTATTATTAATTAATATATTTATCATAGTGTATATCATTTATTTAATAATATTATTTTCTTAATTATTTTATAATTATTTTAAAATTGTTTTATATTTTTTTTATAATTATAATTTATAAATTTTTATAATTTTTTATAATTTTTTTTCATAATTATCAAAAATGAATTATTTAAAATAGAATAATAGACGAAAATTATTCCTCTCTCTTCACAAAGGACTTGTCAATGCGTTTAATTAATATTGTCCGTTTGATGAAATAGTCTAATAAAGCGTTCAATATTTTTCTCATTTCTCCCCTTCCCCCTATATTGAAATATCAAAGGATCCAGCAATAATGACGAAAAATAAATTAGTTTTAGAGATGTAAAAAAGAATTTTTCTTTTCTTTTTATTTAAAGTCATACTTGACAAGAAATTTTAGTCATTTCTTTTTTTTTTGAGTTATTTAATTCCATTCCGTTAGCTTCGGCAATAAAGGGAGAGAAAAAAAATTTATACCTTTAACTAGCGTCTATGAGATAGAAATAATTTTTCTTTAAATGAAAACGTAAAGATGAAAGTATTTTCAAAAGCAGGTGGAATATAAGAAAAAGAAAGACAAACGTTTGAGATAAAAAAAAATGAGCAAATCAAAAGTATGTAATATAAAAGTTGAAAAAAAAAATTCCATCGTTTTTATTTATTTCTATATAATATTTAATAATATGGAAAAAGTGAAACTATAAAATTTTTCTCTTTAAATTAACTTTGTAGTTATTTTTAATTTAAAAAAATTTTTCCGTTTATATGAATTTCTATTTTATATTCTTTTTTTTTTGAACAAAATAATAAAATAGAGACATTTTTTAAAAACTTTAATATAACTTCTTATATTAAAAAAGAGTGGAATAGAAATAATTTTAGTTTGTATAGTAATTAATCGAAATGGGGAATACTTCACATAATTTAGTTTAGAAATTAATAATTACCGCTGATACATTTAATTTTCATAATTAAAAGTTTAAATGTCGATGGGTTATATTAGCAAAATACGAGAGAGTATTGAAACTGGAATGATATTAATTATTGAGTTTCAAGTTGTTGGATTCTTCGAATGTTTATTATACCGAGTTTTCAATTAATTACTTTGATATTTTCAATAAGGAATGTTTGTAAAATATTTGTTTGCAAAAATTCCTTGAAGTTAAAATTAAAATTAAAATTAAAATTAAAATTAAAATTAAAATTAAGAAATCAATATTATCACTAAACTTTATTTTTCATTATTGTCATTGACCAGAAAAGGAGAATTTTAGGATAGTAATAAACCAAAAACAATGAGGAAAAGTTTAAGTTTTTCCATATTAGAAAAAAAAAATTTCCTAGAGACGAAGTAGAGAAATTATTGAAAGTCAAGTATAGCATAAAAATCTTTTCCGTTGTAAAAAGAAATACAGATATCGACAAAAGATATAAAAGACGGGAAAATAAGTTAAAAGAACAATTTTTGTATCTCTTGTACCAGTGGGTACTTGCGCAAGAGTTTTGCTCCACATACGTGCCACGTAAGCGCTTCGCCTACAAAGAACTAAAGACGCAACCATCCTGTACGTACAATGAAACACCGTGGATCTTGCAAAATCGCTTTTTATATTTTATGGGCCTCGATAACAAAAGCAGTTTTGTCTTTCAAAGAGTACTTGAAATTTTCAAACATCTAATGGTGAGAGAGACGTTTTTTTCATTTCCTTCTAAAATATCTTATATTTCCTCACCTGGACATGAAAAAAAATCTGAGTTGTGTTGATTATTATTATTATTATTATTATTATTTTTTTTTTTTTTTTTTTTTGTTTGAAACACGAGACTTAAAAAAACTTTTAATGGAACCAATTATAAAATGCATTTTCGTGTTTGGCTTCTATTTTTTTTTCTTCGTGTCAGAAGTAGATTTTTATCTTCTTCGCATATATAGTAATCTGTACTGTAAATACTTGAGAGTTAATAACTAACCATTGTTTATAAATACTATTTTTCAATTCTGCGATCGTTGCTCGGAATTGAACCAAATTACCCATAATTATTTGCAACTATTGGTTTTTAAATGAAACTATTGTCGGGAACTATCGTGATTATTTTTGAAACATTTCTAGATGAACTGTAATTTTTTCAACAATATTATAAAGGCTCTGAAATATAATATATTATATTATTTAGAGTCTATGAATATGGAATTTAATGTTCTCTGTAAAGACTATTATTTGGCACAGGAATATTTTCAAAAATAAATTATATTGTTCGTTTCCAACATTGTGGATCAATATTCGGATTATTCGAGTATTGTTACCACTGGCTAGAAAGTCTACGTCATATTTGAACATGAAAATTTCCGTGACTAATTTGAATTTAACTGTTACAATATCCTGTAATCGATATTCCTTATATTCTAAAAAAGATAATATCTTTAAGAAACATGCATTTTTTTTAATATTTAGAAATCAATTGTCAATTCTTTAAAATAATATAATATACAATATAATATAAATATGAAATAATACAATATTTATAATATAATAATT
>JUFY01014261.1:7005-40239 GCA_001855655.1 Leptopilina clavipes
TTTTATTTTTATTTTTATTTTTATTAGTTTTATTCAAATACTTAATTTCTCATCTTTTTTTTCTTAACGTATATTATTGTTCTATAAAAATTTAAATAAAAATAATACAATGCAATTTTATAATAAATTTATTAGTTTTTAATTTTTATTCAAAGGGTTCTTACTGGGGTGATCATGATTGGGAAATAGGGGACAGTGAGGATTCAACTGCAAGGAAAGCGTATGAAGCATTATTGAGAGTTTCTCTTCTTCAGCCAACAAGTCCTAGATTTCAAGATTTTGCTGATGATGTGAGATTAAGAGCTCAAAGCGATTACAATTACACTTTCTCTGAAGGTGAAGAAGTGAGTATTTAAAAAATAATAATAACTAATTGATTAATAATTTTTAAACGTTATATAATTATAAATAATGTGATTTTTACACAGGCAAAAAACGAATTTGAAAAAAAATTAATTTTTTTTATTTATTTCGTTTATATGTAACATTTCTTTTTACGTATTCTTCATTTTCTCAAAAGGTAAACTTTTTCATTGGAGCATTTTACGATGGAGTTTACTTGCTTGGAATTGCATTGAACGAAACATTAACTGAAGGTGGAGATATAAGAGATGGAATTGCTATCACTAGAAGAATGTGGAATAGAAATTTTATTGGTATTACTGGTCACGTTAGGATCGATGATAATGGAGATCGTGATGCTGACTATAGTATTTTGGATTTGGATCCAATAACCGGAAGGTTTGAAATTATATTTTATTTACAGTATAACGTTTTCCTTTGGGATGATGAATATTTGTTTTGAAGGAAAATTTAAAAAATTTGTTCCATTGTTGTTTATTTTTTAAATGTATTTATTTAATTCGAATTATTTATTTCTTTTAGATTTGAAGTAGTGGCTCACTATTTAGGACTTAATCGTGAATACAATCCTGTTTATGGAAAAAAAATTCATTGGCCCGGGGGTGAAGAAGGACCTCCAGCAGATATTCCAGAATGTGGATTTTTAGGAAATGACGCTTCCTGTTCTTTTAAATCAGAGACATACACTTTTGTTGCTTACTCTAGTATTGCTCTCGCAATATTTTTATTTGCGACAATAACTGCTGCCTGCTTTTTATACAGGTAAAAAAAATAACACAAATAATATATTTTTTTGACAATTATTTTTATAATGACAAACTTTTATTTCTTGAAATTAAAACAAATACGGCTTGAGACTATATATACTTATCCAAATTTGATAATTGAATTATGAAACTTGAGACAAAAATAAATAAAAGAACTATAATATTTCGAGAAAAATATATGTCTTAATTAGAAAATTTTTTTTTGTGATAAGGCACCTCAGACTTTCAGCTGATTTAAATAATATGTCTTGGCGAATTAGGCCTGAAGAATTACTTATAGAAGTTGGAAGACCCTTTTCTTCAAAAATCAATTTACATCAAGCCTTGTCTGACGTAAGACTTTCATTTATATTGATGTCTTTCTTAATTTCGTAAAATCTTCACGAATCGATGACAAAAAGAACTTTAGATTAAAAATCTCAACGTTTTTATTTTCAATCAAAATAATCATTCAATTGTTTATAATCAATTTAAATCACATTTTTGTCTCTATAAAAAATAATTACACTATTTTTATATAAATGATTATTTATTACTTGTATTTTTAATATTTTAATATAATTAATATAATAGGTTTGGTAATATCAATTTTTATCGATTGGAGAAAATAAGATAAAAGGCCTTTCTCCATCAAAAAAATTTATCAAGGGGGGAAAGTTAATATTTATAGAGGAAATATAATCATGAAGATTAAATATGATATTTGCTGAATCTCGTCTTTATCAAAAATTCTTTTTTTTTTAATATTTTCTTTTTCTTAATAATGTAATTATAATTTTATAAATTATTTCGTTTAAAAGAAATTAATGAAAAACATTAACAAATAATAATAATAATAATAATAATAAAGACTGAAAATTCTATATAATATATGTTTATATTTGTCATTGTATTGAATTTTGAAAAGAAATTTAACACTTAAATAATAGATTTTATTGTTTTAGAATTATGGACTTGAACAACGAATGCGTCGAGGTTCTCAAGCCAGTTGCGGTTCTTTGCCGCCAACGACAGTTTTCACCACAATTGGAATTTATAAGGGCGAAAGAGTAGCCATAAAAAAGATTTCAAAAAAGAAAGTTGTCGATGTGACGAAAAAATTATTATGGGAGCTTAAACAAGTTCGTGATATTACTTCGGAAAATACAGTAAGGTAGAAAAATTTTAATTTTACTTGACAAAGAAAAATTACTTTTATAAAATTTAAATATTTACGATTAATTTAATTCTATTCGTAACTGTATAATTTTGAATTAATTAATTTCGGTTCAGTTATCTATTTTTGTTTTTTTAATATGATAAAATTTTCTACAAAAGAAAAATTAATTTTAGGTTTATAGGTGCATGTCTTTGCTCTCCTTCGCCGACGGTTTTAATTCTCACGGAATATTGTCCAAAAGGATCATTAAAGGATGTTCTTGAAAATGAGGCGATAAAGCTCGATTGGAACTTCAGGATGTCACTAATCCACGACATCGTCAAGGTAGAGAAGGTCCAGAGTCAGAGTTACATGTTTGTTTTATCTCCTTAGACGATATATAAAGAGGAAAAGGTGACTTTAAAACATTTTTTTTGAATCTACGAAATCCATTCATTTCAATATATTTAATTAGAAATATGACACAAGTCATATTTTACACGTATGAAATTAACAACCGTTTCTAATTTTTATTTAACCAAAATTGTCTAAAGTGGAATTGAATCGAAAAGGAAAGAAAGAGAGAATTTTTATTTAAACCAAAAATTGAATTATCGTCCCTGAAAATTTAAGGAATTTTGAGTGTAAATTTAACGAATTTAATAGAAGATTATTATTGATTATTCAAAATGTAATTATATTTTAAACAGGGAATGGCGTATCTTCATGCGAGTGAAGTATCGACACATGGGAAATTGCGCTCCTGCAATTGTCTCATTGATGGCCGATTTGTTTTGAAAATTTCGGATTTTGGTCTCAAGACTCTTACCACGCCTTCGGATTTAATTATGGACGAAACTTATTATACAAGTAGGGAATTTTTTTCACTCTACAAAACAGAAAAAAAAATTTTCTCTAAAAAAGAAATTGATTTCAGAATTACTTTGGGTTGCACCGGAATTATTGCCATTGACAATTATGCCTGGAAGTGCGGCAACACAGAAAGGGGACGTTTATAGTTTTGGAATTATTCTCGAAGAAATTGTTGTTCGCGGCGGTCCTTATGAAGCATCAAGAACTTATATGACATCACAAGAAGTAAATTTAAGAAAAAATTTAATATTTAAATTTTCAATTAAAATTTTCAGTTAAAATTTTCAATTTAAATTTATTTTTCAAATGGTAAAATTGGATTTTTCCTTTTACAAATAGTTTAAGTCACTTCATTTTTCTAAATTGGTGTAAATATTTCATTATCATTGATTGAAAAATGAATTTTCAGATAGTAAGCCACGTGATTGCTTGCGAAACACCTGCATTTAGACCTGAGGTAACCCCGAGAGATTGTCCTGCGGATATTTTATCCTTGATGGAAAAATGTTGGAACGAAATACCGGATGAAAGACCGACTTTTCACGCTATACGTGGAACGATACGAGGAATTATGAAGTAATTTTTCTGATTTAAATTTGAACTTTATCTTAAATATTTCCCATATTCCAATATTCTTTATTACTCTTTATCTTTATAGTCTCTTTTATTTATTAAAAAAATAAAATTTTCTTTATTGCAGGGGATATTGTGAAAATTTAATGGATGATTTATTGAGAAGAATGGAGCAATATGCAAACAATTTAGAAGCTTTGGTTGAAGAAAAAACGGAGCAATTGAGTTTAGAAAAACGTCGAAGTGAAGAGCTACTCTATCAAGTGTTGCCTAGGTAAATCGTAAATTTATATAATTTTATGTTTATTATAATAATTTTAATTTAATTATTTTCGCAGACAAGTGGCTTGTCAACTAATGGCAGGAGAATTAGTACAACCGGAACAATTTGAATGTGTGACAATTTATTTTAGTGATATTGTAGGATTTACGGCATTGTGTGCCGAAAGTACTCCAATGGAAGTTGTTGATTTTTTGAATGACTTGTACAGTACTTTCGATCGAATAATCGAATACTACGACGTTTATAAGGTATGAAAAGAGTAAAATAATTTTTCTTATTATTTAATTTAATACTGCTGTAATTAAATTTTGATTAAATTTAACTTTACCTAATATTATTAGATATGAATGTGTGATATTCAAATTAATTATCAAATTGAAAATAATTATTATTGTATTTTATTATAATTGAAGATTTACCTTTAAATAGGTCGAAACGATAGGAGATGCGTACATGGTGGTATCTGGACTTCCGGAAAGAAACGGAGATGAGCATGCAAGAGAAATTGGTCTAATGGCCCTGGCAATTTTGGATGCTGTTCAATCATTTACAATAGTACACAAACCAGATTCACAATTAAGTGTGAGAATTGGCGTTCACAGTGGTCCAGTTTGTGCTGGAGTCGTTGGTCAAAAAATGCCCCATTATTGTCTATTTGGCGACACTGTCAATACAGCATCCCGTATGGAATCCTCTGGTCTTCGTAAGTATTTTTTTTACATTAAAAAAAAAATAAAATAAAATCCAAAAAGTATGTTTTAAAAAAAACATTTTTATTTTTTCTCAAAATATCACAATTTTATTAAGTATATACTTAATTTCGAAATTTTATCTCTCTTAAATAATTATTTACAATTTTCTTCTTGTGATTTTATTTCTGATTTGATGTGTATCAAAATTTAACATTATATTTTGATTATCTCTGTATAAATTCATTTGGGGTAATTTATTTTTAATACTATTATTATTATTATTATTATTATTTAAAATAGAGAAAAAAGAGTTGAAAAATTATTTTCTTTTTGTAGCTCTAAAAATCCATGTGTCGGGAGCAACAAAAAATATTCTCGACAAGTATGGTACATTTGTTTTGGAATTGCGTGGTGACGTTGAATTAAAGGGTAAAGGTAGAATGACATCCTATTGGTTAACTGGTTGCTCTGAACCAGATCCAAGACCACCTACTCCAAAGCACCGAAGACACAGTACAAGTCCATTAGAAAATAGTACATTCAATCCATTAATTTTTCCACAAAATCTCATTAATGGACCAAAAACGAATAACAATACATTTATCAATTTATCAGAATTATAGGACGGAGAAACATAATTTTTTTTTCAATTTGTCATTTCTAGAGTATTTTCAAAGATAAAAGAGAAATTATCGAAAATATTTAATATTGAATGTTTAATTGGTATAAATGAAAAAGAGAAATCTCATTTTTAAGACGTATTTTTGTTTCCTTTTATATAAACTACACTAGGAAATGTTAAAACGATTAAAACTTGTATTATATAAACGTGAGGAGATTTTTTTCGAAAACATATAAGAGAAAGTTGATATTTTCACGTTTATAAAATATGGTACAGAATTTTGTCGAAATTAAATATTTTTAGCGAATTAATTGTCTAATTAATAAAATTAGTAAATTATTATTTAATTAAATTAAATTAATTAAATTAGATAATTTTAAAAGTAATTTTATTTAAGAAATTAATTAACTATATTTTTCAAGTGCGGGTAAAATTTGTTACGATTTAATTATTCAGAAACAAATATATATGAATTTGTTTTAAAGTAAAATTTTATAAAGACCAGATTTGTAAATACTTCGAATGCAAAGATTAGCCTCTCGGTAAACTTTAAATGTGGCTTCAACACGCATATCATAGACGAATTTCGATTGACACGACCTCGCTGCAATTTTCACATTTTTCGTTACTGTGAGTCCTTCGTTTTTGATTTTGAATACAGTCGTTTGTTGTCTTTTAATTGAGATTTCATATTCTTCAATTTTATTAATGACACACTTTTCAAGTGTTGTCGCCTTTTCCAAAGAGCATGTGGCAACCGTATTATTGAGATCAGTTATCGTTTTATTTGCAACCTGTGAAACGGAAAAAGAAAGATTAATGGAATTTTATTTCAATTCGGTTTACTTTTTTTATTTATTAATTTTTAATTAATAAGGAATATTTTTTCTATAATTTATGGCAAAAAAAAACGCTCTCTAAGGTCAAATTCGTCATTTATGTGCTTTTTGCAAAGAAACTCTTGAACTGAACTGAAGGTCGAATAGAATTTGAATAAAAAGAATAAAAAGTAAAACAAATTTCAAGGCGAAATTTGTTTTTCCTTGACACAATCAGTCTGTCGACATAATTTTCATTTTATAAAATATGTTGAAAATTCATTATGTAAAAATTGTATCAATTGAAAAAGCGACTAAATAATGGAAAATAGGAAAAATTCTGAATTTAATCGAATCGAATGTCAATTAAATTATATTCGATAAATTATTTCTCTACTGTGGATTTAAGTCTTTGTGATTGAAAATTTACAACTACATTGTATAAATACACTTACAACAAAATATTATGTAAAAAAAAAGAAGGAAAAATTGAAAAATAAATGTGTAAATTTGCTGTGATTCTGTGAAAATGGGATTATTTAACAAATAAAATATAAAATTTATCCCGCAGTTAGATTTTACAAGGTCCGAAAAATCTTGCGCAAAGTTATCAAACACATGAGGCAAAGCGTTTTCCTTTCATTTCATATACGTGCGTATAAAATGTAGCGCACTTTTACTTTCATACATTCCTATATAGTGCTTAAAAAAAAAAAAAAAAAGTTTCGTATGTGTCGAAGCACAAGTCAAACGAGATTACGTTTCTCTATTCTAGATAACATTGCGCAGCCTTACATACATATTTAATTCTTATGGCATTTTTTTTCTGTTGCGATATATACAATTGTATGTATTAGAAAAAAAATGTTCTTGAAATTTTGAAAAAAATGCTCTTGAAATTTGAATTGAATTTGAAAATCTTTTTAATTAAAATTACATTTTTCAGATATAATGAAAAATAATTTACATACCTGTAGAGCTTTGGTAATATTTTTCAAAAGTGGAGTAGCAGATGACAAAGAAATTGGAGTACATTTGTCAAGATTCAAATAAGTTGTTTCGTTTAATTTTTGCAAACTATTGTTCGCAATATTTTGACAAGATACAGCATCAATTCCTGTTATGTTCACTGCACTTACTGCTGTCTAAAAAATTCAAAAAAAAATTATTATTAAACTATTTTTATAAATATTTATAATATCACTTTATTTTTTTGTTTACAATAACTTTTTATTTAAAAAAGATAATAATAATTTCTTTAAAAAAAAAAATCATGATTAAAAAAAATTTTTTAATTTATTTTATAGTAAAAATTTTTTTGAATGAATTAATTTCTAAAATTGTAATTAATAATTACCTCTATTCCATGAAGAACATAATAAATAATTCCATCCATACGATTCAAAGAATCAACTTTCGTTTGATTAACTTTATTTTTTAGATCAGATTGCAATTTATCCTCGAATTGTTTAAGTTTTTCGATAATCAATTTAGTTGTGGTTTTTAATCCATCGATAACTTTTTCATTTTCAGGTGAAATTGCTGATGAATTTACAACCTGAAGAATATTGATAAAATATAATTTTTTTTTATTAATAATTAGGTATTAATTATAGATGTTTAAAAAAAATTTCTTGATGTCTAAAATACACTTACTTCGAAAATAGCGAATATTAGAAGAATGGAAAAAAGAATGACTTTCATTTTAGTACTTATATCTCAGACGATTGAATCATTGAAACTGATCTCAGCAACGAACGAACTGTGAAGTCAAGTTCTCTCCGATCGTTCTCTCTTCACCTGCGCTAATAAGTGGGTATGGATCATCTACCAAGTCAGGTGAGTGGACAATAACAAGTTTTTTTATACACCTTTTCAAATTGTTAATACTGTTATTAATTTTAATATTATTTATTTATTAAAAATTTATTTTATTGTTATTTTTCATTTTGCTTAATATTTCGCTTAATATTTTGATTAATATTTTGATTCATATTTATATTATTTATTTTTATCATTATTTATTTGTTTCATTGTTAGAAATTCAGAACTGGAATATTCTATATTCGTAGATAGAATATTTAAAAAATCTGAAATAAATCTTGAGAATATAATAATGGAAAGAATATTATCTTTTTATGTCATCAAATTTCATTGTCTTGCGGGCAATCTGTGGCTGCACAATTATCCACAAATGAAAAAATATACAATGAACAAGTACATATATGATTTACGTGTTAAAAAATTAAGAATAATTATAATTATTAACAATAATAATAATAATATTTAAATAATTAGAATTATTAACAATAATAATAATATTTAAATAATTAGAATTATTAACAATAATAATAATATTTAAATAATTAGAATTATTAACAATAATAATAATATTTAAATAATTGGAATTTAAAGAAATATGGGTAAATTTATGAGCATTTAAAAATTAAACAATTTCTTTTTTTTAAAACAGTTACAGCCATTTATTAAATTTCGTAGCATAACATTTCGTACATTACGTTATAATTAGATTTATATTATTATTATATATATCTTATAACAGAAAATTCTATTTCCGGTAATAAAGTCGCAATGTAAACTGGATATGAATAGTAGTAGAGAATAAAGTGTTTTTGGTTTTTTTCTTCGTTTAAAGTTTTTTCCTCGATCGGTGGTTTTTTGGTTCATCAAGAAGCTCGAGTTGTAGATATTTGCGTCTCATATGGGACTTTTCGTTTTTTCTTTTATGTTTATGTTTTGCTTCATTTTATGTTCATTAATGTTGTTGTGAACACACTTTTTTTTTTAAAAAAAGATGAAAATTTCATCAAGAAAAATAATTGACTAGTATCCAGCCAATTCAGCGAATGTTGAATCCATTTCATCAGCCAATGACTTGTATCTGTCCTTGTTGATTCCAAGCTCATCTGTAAAAAAAAAGAATAAATTGATTCACATTATTTTTTGTTTCTCAAATGAATATAGAAAAATTATTTTACTTTCCAGGCATATTTTATATTGTAATTAATACAAAAAAAATATTTAAAAATATAAGATTAAAAACCAATTCACAATATTTGAGAGTTAAAAAAAAGTCTTAGGAGATTTTTTTTGGAATTGTTCCATGCAGACAAATGGGAATATTCTAAAATGGCAAAAATTCGTCAAAAATTTTATGACATGGATGTAAAAAAATGGAAATCCCTTAATTCTCATCCTAATACGGGAGAACTACTAATAATTTCTGTTTTCGTGCGACTAATTTTTATTGAAAATCCGAGAAGATTGGGGGATTTGCTAAAATACCTTGAAAGCGACGATCGTCGACGTTTATTTTTACTTTTTATTTTGAAAATTTGTGCTTGAATAATAAAAATGTTGAAACTGAGTAATGAGTAAAATGTCGAATTCTTAAAATTAAATTTTTAATTAATTAAAAATTTTTAAATCACATTTTGCTGAAGAAAAAATAAAATGAAATAATTGATTATATTATTGAAATAGATTCTATATTTAAGTTTTTTCTATTATTCATCAGGATTTCAAAGAAAAATCGTTAAATTACGAATTCAATTCAGAATCTTAATTTCCAAAATTTTAAGATACTTTTACAATTTTCTTCGATTAAAATCTTTTTTCTTTTCGTTTAATTAAAAAAAGTTTTAATTTTGTTTTGTAAGAGAAAGAAAGAGAGAGAGAGAGAGTTTTGTAATTTCAAGAGAGTTTTTATAGAAGTGTGTTATAAAATTTAGTAGCCCGTAAGCTCAGCGAATGTCGAATCCAAGTCATCGCAAATTGCTTTGTGTTTCTCCTTCTCACGGAATAAATCGTCTGCAATGAAAAATTTTTCACAAATAAAATTATACAATTTTACATGGCAAAATTGAACTACGGTGAGGAATTTTAACGCTACAAGGATTTCTCTACATTCAATACGTATCCTGAAAAAATATCACAATTGATTCACATCCCTGTAATATTAAAGAGGACTAAATAAAAAAAAAAGATACCAATTTTTTTCGAAATGTCCTTTTAAAAAAAAAAAAATGAAATAACTGACCTTCGAGCCTGTCAACTTCTTTCTGGAGTTTCTTGACTGTCTTCTCAGCGAATTCAGCACGTGCCTCGGCTTCCTTTAGTTTGACAGTCAATGTTTTTAGTTGTCTTTTGAATTCTTCAACTCTTTGGTTGGCCTGAAAAATGAAAACCATTTGGTTTAATAAAAAAATTTTCACAACAATATCAATAATATTTATAATTATAAATTTATAATTTATAATTATACAATTATATATTACATAATTATATATCGCATAATTATATATTATATATTAATTATATATTAATTTATAATGATAAATTCAGTAGAAATAAGAAATCCATTTTTTTTTTAATTTATTTTCAACGAAAACTAATTTTTTCTGTATTTTTTATATTTACTTTACTTTACTTTACAGAAAAAATTAATTTGAAAAAAATCTGAATATATAAAAAATAACAAATTACCTTCTCCTCAGAAACTTCCAGAGATTTCAAACTGTTTCCGACAACTTTAAGTTCCTCCTCAAGTTCCATGATTTTCCTGGATTAAATAGAAAATTTTTTACTCACAACAATAGTAAAATAATATATTTCTATTTGAAAATTTGTTTTTTATCAAGAACAAAATTTGGTAATTAAAAATTCAATGTTGAACTTACGCCTCTCCAGATTTAACACGGTCTTCCGCGACTTCGAGTTCATCTTCAACGAAGGCCAATTTACGAGCGACTTCGTCAGATTTTCCGTCAGCATCTTCAGCAAGAAGACGAGCTTCTTTCAATTGATTCGTCAATTGGTCCATCCTCTCCTCATCTTGTTGAGCACGGTTCTCCAATACTTTGCACATACTATAAACAATCGTTATTTTATTATTACGAACAAAATTTGTCAGAAAAATCTAAAATTAAATTTTTTTTCTTTCTTTTTATTAAAATATTTAAAATAATTTTCAAAAATTCTTCTTTTAATTATAATTATCATTAGTATTTAATTTAATTTTTTTCTGTTTCGAATTTTTCTCCATTAAAGAAGAAAAAAATTATTACCGGCTGGATTCATCAGCAGCTTGAGATGCTTCGGTAAGTTTGGCACTTGCGGTGTTGAGACGTTCCTCAGATCTTTCCAAATCCTCCTCAATCAATTGAACTTTTCTGTTGAGAGCCGCGACTTCAGATTCAGCCTAAAAAAATTCACAATAAACAATAAATTTTTCCTTCAATCAAATTGAAAAAAGAAATTTTTCTCTTCTCTCCAAAATTAAAAATTAGTATCAAGATAAAAATACAAAAACAAAAAATGTATTAAAAATAAAAGTTGATAAAATAGAAGAGAAATTGAGAAAATATTTTTCTAAATTTACATTCGTGAGGGATTTTTCGCGCTCCTCGAGATCTTTGTTGGCCTGTTCAAGATTTTGTTTATTGGCGACAAGATCGGCTTCAACTTGGGTTAATTTCTTCTGCAAATCGTTAACTTCCTCGAGGACCTTGTCCGCCCTCATATTCGCCTCTTTCGCCTGTCCCTCGCAGGTGTCGGCCTTATCCTGCGCATTGTCCTTCTCAAGCTTCATCGCTTGCATTTTCTTCTTGATCGCGTCCATGGTGGCGTCTGTTTTTTGTCGACTTCACTCACGAAAATAAAAAGTCCGCTAAAACACAAAATTCCCATTAGAATACATTTAAACACAAAAGACAAATTTTTAATACTTAATTAAAGAATTGGCATATATTTTTTTTACGTTTTCTGATAAAATACAAAAAAAATGGAAAAGAATTTAACAAAACCATTTTTAAAAAATAAAGAAGATTTCCTGTAGTTCGTCAATCATTATTTTTATCCGAAAGACAAAATTTGAACGAGACTAATCCATCGTCCAAAAATAAAGCAAGGTGAGCGCGTTTCGAATTTAGAAATAAGTGGAGAGCAGAAACATTTTTATATATATTTTCAATGTACAAACGACATTCATTATATTATGGTTTACTCGATTTTGGAACTGTTTCAAATGTTATTCAATCATAATAGTAAACACATCATCGAGAAATGCATTTTGTATAGTGTGTTGGACATTTTAATATAAGAATCACAAATTGATGATATTTATATACCCAGAAGAATTATTTGCCAGCGTTATAAGCATAACTCAATAACTCAACGTTTAATTTGGATTAAACGTTTTATTTGTCTAGATATTAAAAAAGAAAATAAAACAGAAAAAATAGTTAATGCAACAAAAAATCAATTTAATGTTATTTTTGTTCATCAATTCACAAATTTTTTTCTTTTTTATTAATTAACAAACACGCATGCAATATAAATTATTAATTAAAAAATTGTAATCCAATTAAGAAGATTATGATGAAAAAAAATATTCCAGCAGGTGTTTTATTTCACCGAGATTCTCTCGGAGAGATTTATTTGCTTTTTTTCATTTCCACTGAATAACTGAAGTTATAAAGTGATTATAATAATAAAAAACAAATAATCAGGAAAAGAAAACAAATATATCTCTCCATAAAATAACCAGGTTCTTCACTGGACATTATTATTATGTATATTAAAACGCAAGTCTGACTAAACAAATACTTTACTACTGAAAACAAGGAAATTGATTTTTATTTCCAAAAATTTTCATTTCTCTTCAAATTTGAGGTGAAAATAAAATTTTTTTCATTTGTATGAACAATTTTAAATTAATAAAAAATAAGAAATTTATAGTAACGATCACTTTGGATTTTTATTACTTGACAACTGAGTTATAAAATTATTATTTAAATTTTAAATTAAATAAACACCAATTGAATTAAATTTTAAATCAAAATTCAATCCAATTCAAAACTTAATTTAAAAAATTAAAATAAATTAAATTTTAAATTAAAAAAATGAATTCAATTAAATTTTTAATTTTAAAAAATCCACTTAAATTAAATTTTAATTAAATTAAAATTCAATTCAATTCAATTCAATTTAAAATTTAAAAAAATTAAATTTTAATTTACTTTAATCTTAACTAAAATTTTTAATTTAAGGAAAAAATATTCAACAATAAAAATGTAAAGAACAAAACGGATTCAACAAGAAAAGAATAAAATCTTAGGAAATGTAAATCAAATTCCAAATGAGGCATTTTTTAGTGAAGCGGATGTTTTTTTACTAACAGAAAAAAATTTTTCCAACATACACAAACGATTGATTTTCAAATTATCAGAATTTGGAACCATTTGGATGGCAAATTTTCAATTAAATTAATTTTAAAATTCTCTTTTGCATTAAAGATACATTTTCTCTTTTTTGGAAAAAATAATTTTTTTTTTTGCCTAAAGATAGAAAAACCAAGTGATTTTTCCTCAGTTTTAGAAATTTTTCGAATCGATTTGTCTCATAGGAGAGAAATTGTCAACAGAGGAAATTGTTTAACATTCGACCTTTTGTTCTTTAAAACATTCATCAGGAATTCGTGGAAGAAGTTAAAACGCGCAAGACTCGCGTATCTCGCATCATCAAAGAGAAGAATCCCATTGACTTTGGCAGGGGTCCATTCATGAAATTCGATTTCCCCCCACAAGAATTGGGACTTATTTTCTTTCATGAATCAGAGAAATGCAATTTGGAAGAAAAGAAATTTCTTTCCTTGTTTTCTTCTTCTTCTTTTTTTCTTTTTTCAGTGGGGAGGATGGGAAAATATTTTCCAAGTAGCGGAAGAGATTTTCCACTCTCTCTCTCTCTCGTCATATTCGGTGAGTCGGAGGGGCCTTCAGTATTCCGAAGTAGCACCCGTAGAAGAGCTGATATCTACGGAAATAGAAACTACTGCCAGAATTCTATTAATATGTACGGAGAAACGGTGCGGCTGACGATATGTTGGAAAGAACGGGTCGAGCTGGAGCGTGTGTGAATCTCAGAGGCAACTCCTTGAGAACGAGCTTTACTTGGCCGCCAACGCCGACCGACATCTGATCTTAACTGCCCGAAAATTATTTATAGAATTTTACGAAACTTTTGCGAAACGAGCGCCGCCCGAATCATTTTTTTTCTTATAAATCTCACGTAGGATTATATATATATTTTTTCTTCTTCATTCCTTTTTTTTCGTTTGGATCTTTCGCCCTTTTCGCCCATAATCGAAAATTCCTTCATAAATATAGACACTGGAAATTCCTCGTTCAAAGAAGATTCCAAAAATCCACGCACTGAAAAAAAATTTTATTAGAAAATTTGTTTTCCAGCCAATAGTTTTAAAAATTATTTCTTGTTATTTAATATCTAATTTATTTTTCCAGTATTCGAATCGAATAACGAACGAAAATTTACTAAACAAAATTTTTTGGACCAATTTGAATTTTACAAAT
This sequence comes from Leptopilina clavipes, assembly GCA_001855655.1. Classification (NCBI taxonomy): domain Eukaryota; kingdom Metazoa; phylum Arthropoda; class Insecta; order Hymenoptera; family Figitidae; genus Leptopilina; species Leptopilina clavipes. The sequence continues at coordinate 21,525 of JUFY01014261.1, forward strand.
TTGAAATTGTAGATACAAATAAAAAGAGTGAAATATGGAAAATTTTGTGGTAGTTTCGGATAAAAATTTCAAGAAAAGAAAATTTTCACAACGTAAACAGAGAGAGAAAGAGAGAGAAAAAGTAAAAATTCTGTGCCAAAGTCACTTTTTTGATATGGGGTTGAAGAAAATCTGTCATCGAGATGCGAGAGTGACCTCCGATTGAGAGGTCCCAACCTTTTTGGCTCTCTTCCAAAATGTCGGAGAATTCAAGAAATTTCCTTCACACTCATTCGCCAGTAACCCTTTGGTTTGACACTATAATCAAATTCGAAAATTTTTTCCCCATATGTATTTTTCTTCACACTTGAATAAAATTTTTGAAATATGGAAAAAAAATGGATATTTGTTGATACAATTTAAAAAAATTTTTTTTTTAAGTCACAATTATTAAAAAAAATATACAACTTTTCAAATTAAAATGTAATGTTATTTTTGTTTACGGAAAAGTAAAAATATTAATTTTCTTGAAAATGGAAAATATTTGAAATTCTTAAAATAGAAGAAAATGATTTGTTTGCTTTTAATAGAAATTATAAAAAATTTTATCCTCCTCTTTAGTGGTTCATTAGGAAAGATGATTTGTCCTCGTTCTTAATCTTTTTCACCCTCTCCCTCATCTTGTCTTTAAATTCCATCCCACCACTTTTACCATTTTACTGCCTCGCTTTTAAAAATAATATGTCACACTCGAGTGATATTATTTTGTCTGTTTTGATCTCATAAAAAAAGTATAGGAAAAAAAATAATAATATACTCAGCTGGCTTGAGCGTGAGGGCAAAAATAGATTTTAGCATATTTTACTCTGATGGAAGTTCAAAAGTTAGGAATGATGTCTCTATATACTTAAAAAAAGACATTTTTGTATCTTCTATAAACAACTTGTTTTCACAAAAAACCATAAATAAAACGCTGACTAAATGAAACAAAATATGACGAAAAAAAGAATTTACGAAATTTCAAAAAAGAAAACAAACTAACATGCAAAATACACATATTATTAAAAAAAAGAAAATATGTCACATATTAATTGCTCAGTGCCAGAATTTTTGTTTTGATACTCATTGTTTATATTTTTAAATAAAAATTTTTCTTACAAATTTCTATGCAGTGAATTATTAATTTTTCTTTAATCGAATATTAATTTTCTGACAAATGAAAAAGATAATTAAAAATTAAAATACGAATCAAGAGGAAAAATTCATGACAGCAAAAGATTTTTATCAAACGAACGAGATTGCAAATGAAATTTTAATTTTCAGTTAGAAAGAATAAATAAAAAAAGCTCTTTAGAAACGTATTTTAAATCAATAAAAAATATATTTCATGTTTCCTTAAATACATTTTTAAATTCTTTGAATCACTTCCGGCAGATAACTACAGTTTTTACAAGTAATTAAATTATTATTTATTAGTAAAAAAAGACTTGGCAGAGTTAAAAATTAATTTAGAAACACATTCACTGTTACCTATTTTTGAATTTCAAAATTTCAAAATTTTATATTTTATATTTTAAAATTTAAACATTTTATAATTTTATAATATTTTTAACTGGTTAAATTTTTCTTTGGTAAAAATTAATTCTAATAATATTGAATCAAAAATTTTTTAATTATTGAAAATTCTTTTCAATTTTCTATTTTTGGAAATCTTATTAAAAGAACATAAATTTTTTCGAAAGTTCACAACAAAAAATCTGGTCACATGTTCAGTTAGAAAAAAACACTTTTTCAAAATTAATTACAGTTTGTTATTCCTATTAATGCTACTTACGACATCGCGTTACGTCTACAAGCCCAAAAGCTTAAGCGTGAAGCGTTGAATGTTATTTTTTCGCAGAGACAAGCGGTAATTTCAAAAAAAATCCCCATTCTCTGAAGACTGTTGCAATGTTTATTAGAAGAAAAAAAGAAGCCGCTCCAGAATTTTCTGCAAGAAATGGAAAAATATCACCAGAACAATGTTTTTCTCTTGTGTGTCTGTGTGGGTATAATAAAAAATCCATGAAAGACGAATCCTTGACAATTATTTTTTTCCTCACACTTCGCGATTATAATTATTATACGATAATACTTCACACTTTACTTCTTCCAAAGAAAAGGAAGACAATAATTTTTCCTAATTCACTTTAAAAAAAAAAATCTCTAATTCACTCGAAAATTGAGATTTAAAATTTTTGTAAAAAAGAAAAAAAAATTTTTTTCAAATTAAAAAATATGCCACGATTTTTTTTTAGAAAATTTAAAAAACAAAGACGTTGCACTGAAAAGATGAGGAAAAAAAAATATTCACGTTTTTCTTCATTATGACACTTACCTAACCCGAGCGACAAGAGAGACGCGCGTCGAGTGTCGTCCCGATGCTCCTCGACGTCGGACGTCGCAGATGACGCGGGTGGGGAACCCAAAAATGGCGAGCCTTCAGCAATCGCGCATTTCGGCCTCATCTTCAAGCGCCGTGGTTCAAGTTTATTTCTACATGTTTAGAGAAACTCGCGTCACACTGTTTCTCGAAGGCTTGCAAAGCTTTTTTGCCTTTAAGCTTTTCCAACTTTTTTTCCTCCTTGTCTCTCCATCTCCAAAAAAAGTGATCATCCGTGTTTTTTTTTTATTTTCTTTTGAGAAATCAAGAGCGCCGGAAGTAGTGGGTAGACATCTCCGCAAAGTGCCCTGAAAAATAATTATACTCATTAGTTTGGAATCTAATTTCACATTATTTACCTGAATAAATTTTTTTTCTGACTGTTTCAAATTTTTTTTCTGAATGTTTCAAATTTTTTTTAAATATTTGATCTCAAAAATTTACATTTATCCAAAATTATAAAATAACAATTCTTACCAAAAGCATTTCTTCCAGTGGCAGCAAAACGGTTTTTCCCTATTTTTCCATCAGGATAAATCGACAATAAAACAAAAATTAAAATAAAAAAAACATTATAATAAAAATAAAATAAGAAATTTTAACGAACTTTCTCTATAGAGTGTCAAATTATTAAAAAATTAATAATTATTTGAAATATATTTTACAATATTTTATGAATATAAAATCGCTTGCTATAAAAATATTTCGATTATCAAAATTGTTTTTGAAACCAATTTTTTTCCAAATTGCAACTTTTTGTAGGTATTTAGAATTATTAATACAATATTTAATCATTTAAAGACCTCGTAAAAGTTATTAACAATATAAAGAAAACGGATGTTAAAAAATTATCAACAAATAATTATTGTTATTTCCTTTTCTAAAGAGGAAATTGAATTTGAAAATTTTCCTTAATATTACGCAATTTATGGAAAATGAGCTAAAATAAAAAAAGAAGCACTATTAATGAACATTGATGGCGCTCATAAAAAAACAAAAGACAATGAAATAAATCAGTTCACTCACTGTCCTAGTCTCGATATCGAGGCAAATCTGTGCCTCCTAATAATAGGATTTGAGAAAACGACACTGGAGAGTCTATTTATAAGGTTAAATATCAAGAAGCAAGCAAATGTTATAGAAACAAGAAATATACACCAAAATTTTTGTAAATTAAGGAAAATTTCGATTTCTCAAAAAATGAAATTTAACTAATTTTCTAATTTTTCACTTTCTATATGTCTCGAATTGATTTTAATCTTCATTTTTGAAACGAATTTAACTTTTTTACACTTTTAAAAATAGTTTTCTAGAAACAAAAAAAGAATGGGGTCTCGATCTTTTTCTTTTTTTTCTTTTAAAGAGACACAAAGCTTTCGATCTTCCGGAACGCTTTTATTTCACAATACGTTTAACATCGCATTTTTAAAAAATCCCAATATATTTATTATTATCACACGATGCAGCGGGTTCCTTAAAATAGGCACTCAACGACTCAAGATCAAAGCACAAATCACAAAAATCTTGGATTTCTTTTTTCTCTTTTTCTCTCTCTCTCTATCTCTCTCGCAGGATCGACAATTTATCGGAAAAAAAACCCAATTTAAATGTTGACGTCTTTGACACAATAAGTATTATTTCTAGATAGTTATAAAAAATTAATTATCTAGTTTACATGACAATACAAGTCTGTGTCGAGAAAAAGTACAGAATATAAGTTTTTATTGGAAATTTTCCAAATTGATAAATTTTCTTTTGAGGAGAAATAAAATAACATTTTTCACTTTTTAATCGATTATTATTGAAATCTCCCATTGAATAAATAGAAGGAAAAAATATCAATTTCTGAGTAGAAAACTCAGTGAATATGAAATTAATCATTTTAATTTAATCGCGTTGGAAAAATCATGAAAAATTTTATTTTCGAAACAAAGTTGACCCCTTCTTTAGCAATAGCAGAAATTTTGCTCGAATCGTTGTTTAATTTACTTAATGATACATATAGGAATGATAATCGTGCGCTGTTAAAAATTGAGAGTAAAATTTTTGAAAACGGAGGTAAATTTTCTATATATTTAGTTTGAATAAAACAAATTCTTAGAAATTTGCGTAAGAGATTAAAAAGAAGTTTTTTAATTCAGAAACGATTGCCTATTGATTTTTAAATCGTTTTTTTTTTAATTCAAAATTCTTTAATTGATTCATTTCATTCAAAATAAAATCACACTTATTAAAAATCATTGGAATTTTATTTATTAAAGAAAATCAGAGTTTTTGGATTTTTTTAAACGCTGAAGCGGAAGATTATTTATTAAGATTATTCTAAATAATTTCCTTCAGGAAATTATTTAGAATTATTTTCACCCCGTTTTCAAAGAGATGATTTTTTTCTCAAGATTAAATTTTTAACTCTTCCCCTGTCTTTAACAGCGCAGAATCTAAAAATACAATTACAGTTTTTGTTATTAACTTTAAAAAGTGTTGTTAATTGACATATATACTCTGACATTGAGAATATTTTCAGTTTCATTCAATGACTTTCTGAATTGTTTTTTGTTTTATTATATTCACATATATATTTTTTTTAACAACACTTTTCTTCTTACAAAAATTTTTAAACTATTTTTCGGCAATATATTTTATTTTTCGCACAATAAATAAATAATGAATTCATTAAAAAGAAAATTGATTTGAAAATACTCTTTTTTTCCCCCTTGAAAACTGTATATATGAGACAAGTGCGTTTACGATATCTGGACTTGGGATTATAATTAACTTATAATTAATTAAAAGCTAAATTATTGTTTTACGTATTTTTTTTTTTTTTATTATTATTTTGTCTTTTTAAAACCTTTGCACTTGCGAAGCTTAAAGCTCACAATACAGAAATACCAGACACGCTTGAAGCAAAGCCAATCGGTAACAGGAATGTATACAAAAATGAACTTGTTTCCACAATGAGATGAAAATAGAAATGTCGATAAAAAAATCTTTTAAAGATCGCGCCCACATTCTTTTTATCAAGTAACTAATCATTTTTTTATTTAGAACACAATCAATGATGAAAATAAAAATCCCGATTGAAATTTAGAAAATATTTTCTACTAGAAAAAGATAAATTTATCAAAAGATAAATTGTTTTCTTCAGATAGAAATGATAATTTATTCTTTAAAATTTTTTTTACCTACTAAAAGTGAATTCTTTTAATTATTCTCTTAATTATTCGGAATTTCGTGAATTTAATTTTTGCTTTGTATTTATATACTAATTTATGAATAATTAAAAAATTTATTTACCTACATTATGTGATTATTTTTTTATATTGTGTCGGTTAATAAAGATGTTATAAAAAGAAATTGCATGAGAAGAATAATTTTAATTTACCAATTTTTCTTTCTTTGATATTCTATACTAAAATTCTCGCCTTTAAAAATTGATATAACTTTGCAAAAATTTCCTCTCATAATAGATTTATATTGCCAAATAAAAATAAAACTATAAATAATGCAATCAAATAGAAAAAAAAATCAATATACTCTATTCAACAAAATTTTCGTGTTTATAGTTATAAATTTTTTACTGAGCTTAGATTACTTGTTCTGTCTTTCCCTTTTTTTTATTAATTATTAGGTATAATAGTAATAAAAATTTCATTTAAATTGTACAACTTGTAGAATCGGATAAAAACCGATTTTTGAATTGGCGGATTTCTTTCGTAAAATCTATTTAAATTATTTAGGTGCACAAAAAAATGATCATTCTCCATCTACTGGAAACATTTATTTCACATTCGATTTTCTTAACTGAAAATTATTTCAATTATAGTTTTAATTGAAGGAAAGATTTTTCTTTTTAATTCCTAATTAATTAATTAATTATTAATGCTTTTAATTTACAACAAAATTTTCCATCTGATATGAATTTTCATTGATTTTTTAACTATTGAAAAACGAAAGATTAAAAACCAAAGATATTAAATTAATAATATTAAATAAAATAAAAATATGAGAAGTCTTATGGAGATTTTTTAACATTAACAAATTTTTTTTACAAATATTTGCAATGACGAAAATTCAGATCTTTTCTAAATTTATTTTTCAAAAATATTTTTTAAATTATTTATATTGAATTAATTCTAAATCGAATTTTATTTAAGTTTTAATAATTGGTAAAAGAAAAAGATTATTAATTAGAAATTAAAAATAGCATTATGAAAAACTTTTTCTGTATTTTTCATATCATCGAGAAAAGAATTGAGATTTAAATAATTTTCTTAATTTATACATTATAAATTTAAATTAACTAAAAATTCAATTTCTACTTGAATTAAAATCAATTTCGAGAATGATCATATTTTTTCTTTTATTGAATCGAAGAATTTAATAATTAAAGAATGAAGATGAAGACATTTTTATTGGAATGTCATGGACGTCAACTTCATTCCTCAAATTCATGAATATAAGCACGAACAGCAACCGTTCACTAGAGTTTGAAGACAGTGATTTTTCAGGCAGAACGAAAACCAAGAAACGAAGAGATGATGAATCTGGATTGTAAAATTCGACGTTGCTTGATAATGATGATGATGATGATGAAAAGTTTCTTATTGAATATTATGTATATTGAGAACGATTTTAGCGAACGGTCTGCGTTGTGGCAGTGAATTCATTTTTCCTGTCGAGTATAACTTAAATACTCATATTATTTCTTTTTCATTTAATCCTCGTTAATAACCAACAAGATCGGCAAAAGTTTGATCCATTTCTTCAGCGATTGCTTTGCACCTGCCACGTTCAGTCACGAGTTCATCTGCAACGAAACACATAAGGGATTGTTGTTAATAATTGTTAGTAAGGATAGCAATCTCACATTTCAATTTTATTTGTTAGTAATTTATTGTACGTAATTAATTCAAAAAATTAATTAAAATTGAATGGGTGAAAAAATTTTTTTCCTTTTTCTTATTCTGAATATTTTTCTTCTCATATTTTTTTGAAATTTTTAAACAGTTTAATATAAATAAAAAAAATTTCTATTCAATTTGTAATTTTTATTAGGATTTTTTTAACAAACAATGAAATAGTTTTTTCAAACAAATTTTTTTTTTAATTAATTGCTACTATTCTGATACTTAAAACCGTAAAAAAAATGTTGTAGAGTTTTGATTTTTAAAAATGTTAATAAAGATGAAATAGTGATGAAAATATAATAAATTATAATTATTTTTTAATGATTTTCGACACGTTCTCGAAAATGGTAGAACATTTTTTTTTAATCTTCAAAAAATACTTTTTTCATAAAGAATAATTTCGATTTTCTGAATTCCCAAGAAATTTTTTTTTTACTAAAATTTACAAAGAATATTTTAATTTTGCTATTTTTCGTATTTCGTCTATTCTGCATTTAAAAAAAATTTTTTCCATAACGGACTGACGAGAAAATAGAAAATTCATTCACACATTCACTTTCATTCCAACTTACTGAAGTAATTATTGTTCCTCGTTCATCTAAATTTTTTCTTACAAAAAATAAAATTTTCCAAAAGATATTTAAAAATATATTTAAAACTACTTCTTTTTTTCAAATTTAAGTTAAAATAAAATGCTGAAAAATTGCACCTGAAATAAATAACTTAATACTTTAAGAAGGAGAACAGGATGAATATAAGGAATAAAGGAAACAAATGTGCGAAATAATAAAACGCATAATTACAATAGCTTATTAATTTTAATTACAATAATACAAGTAAATAATATTGTGTAATAATATTATGTAACCAAAAAATGGTATAGGAGATTGTGTTTTTTTTTTTGTTGTTGTTGACATTTTTATTGATGATCTTGAATGCCAATTTTGGTGTATATATTGCGATTGAATGATAATATACCCAACAGAAATTATCAATAATTGATTTAACCAACCAATTCGGTGAAGGTGAGATCCAGATCGTCGCAGATGTATTTGTATTTCTCCTTCTCGTGGACAAGTTCGTCTGAAATTTTACATATTTACGTGATACAAGTCAAAAAAAAAGGTGATAATTTTCAATTATCTACTTATTTAACAAATTTTTCAATTTTAACATAAATTCGAATTTCATATTCTTTTTTTACTCTCTTACTTTAAAATGTTCCATTTTTTTCCATAAATAAATAAATAAAAAAAAATAAATAAATTTTTAACAAATTTTTCAATTTTAAAATAAGTTTGAATTTCATATTCTTTTTTTTACTCTCTTTCTTTAGAATGTGACATTTTTTTCCATAAATACTTTCAGTAAAGATATATAAATTAAAAAACAATTTTTTATTATTATTTATTAAATAAATTTAGATTTAAAAAAATGAATACCTACAGATGTTAATTTTTAATTTTCAGTTACAATTAATATTTTTTTGTAATATAAACCGGCAAAATGTAATTTTTTTTTTTGGTAAATAAAATTAATAAAATAAGAAATAAGTAAAGAAAAAAAAATTTCTAAAAGAAAACAGAAAAATGAGAACAATGACGTTTGGATTCAATTTTTTTTTTTGAACCCAATTTCTCAGCAATTGTTTATCTTTTTTTCACCGCTTTTACATGTAAAAATTGTATGTTTCAATAAGGAATAAAAGCTGAAGCAAGGATCTGACTTACAGTTAGTATCAGAAAAAGCGACAAGCATTAAAAGTATGCTAAAAGCATTAGGGTAGAGCAAGGAATCTTATATTCCGTAGATTTCTTCGAAAGCATTATCCAAACCATCGCCAATCTCTTTATATTTCTCCTTCTCCACCACCATTTCATCTGGAAATAATATGTATTATTGTTAGTGTTAATCAAGAAATTCAACAAATTACACAGCTTATATTAGAATTTTTTTTTTAAATAAAGCAAAGCAATTTAAAAAAAACCCTTATTTCAATTTCTTTAAATAGCGATAAAAAATATTTTTTTCCACCATATAAAAAAAAACTTACTTTTTATTAACCACGGAAATAACAGCAAATTATTGTCCGCATAAAAAAACGAAACAAAAAAATTGACAAAGTAAACAGAGCACTTAAAAAAGTGTTTTGCAGTTTTTGCAAATTTAAAAGCTAATCTAACCATATGTAAGAGTCGCGAGTAGTCCATTAAAAAAAGAAAGTAATATGCATATAAAATTTCCAAGACAAATTAAACCTCACATTTACTATGAAGCAAAACGTAAGATTTTAACAATGTTTTAATTTATTTAAATTATTATCTTCAGACCAATTACCCAGTAACAAAAAAGTATTCTGGAAAATGTAATTTACGGCAAGTTATTAGGATCACAGGATGCTTATTAACTCACGCGAAAAACAAGTACTTACCCCCATTTGGTGTCTGGAAGAAAAATTCACTTCTCACTCAATAGCATGCGGTTTTAAAACATAATTTCTTTAATTTTTTTTCTCCATTTTAATAAGTCTTTTTTTTTCTAGTAAATGACAGTTACTTGGAAAATTTCAATTGTGGAAAAAACAAAAAAAAGTAAAAAAAAAGTCTTTAAAAAATAATATAACTGTGTAAATAAGTTTAGAGAAAAAAAAAAGAAATTAATAGCAGAAAAATTAAGGATCAACTTCGAAATGAAAATATATATATGTATATATATTATAAACATATTTATAATAGTAATATATATATAATTATTACATTGATATTAGTGATAGTTATTATCATTCCATTCATTTAATATTAAGTCAAAATTAATAGACTAAACGATAAATCAATCTTTAGCGCTTTTTTAAGTAAAAATAGGAATAATGACAGGACGTAGGATCGTACAGTACTTTTTCCGCTCACTAACGTGACAAAGAAATAAAAAAAAATTTATATATTCCAAGCAGCCATATTAAAAAATGCCCATTATTTCAAAATTTAATCACAGATTACCATAAATTTTCAGTTCTTCGAAAAAAAATATTATTTACTCTTTAACTCCGAATTTACGATTTTATTAATTTTTTTTTTTTGCTTTCAAAAAGAAAAATTAGACAGACAAAAGTTCGGAAATTATTGCTAAATGTTCAAAAATAATTTAGTTTGTTTTCAATTCAAATTTTTTCAAAAAAGTATTTAAATAAATGAATTTTAAATTATTTGACAAAACTAAATGGAAAATTATTCAATCAAATAGTAAATTATTCAGAAAATAGAAAATTATTACACAAAAATTATAATTAACCAAAAAGAAAATTTGATCTCAGTTTTATTTTTACAAGATTAAAATCCAAATAGTAAATTATTTAATCAAGGGAAGAAATATTTTATTCTGACTTTTACTTCCATTTTCATTTAAATCCAGAGTCAAAGTAAAAATACACATTTCCACCCCAGGAAATAATTTACACTCAAAGTTGTAAATTATTTAATCAATAAGTTGAAAATAAAAAAAATTATCCAACGAAATAATCGAAATAATAAACAAATTTAATTTTAATTTTCCATTTAGATCAAAAATTGCATCGAATGCAATTTTTTTTAAATCCAATTTATCGACTCGATAAATCAATGAGTTGAAAATCAAAAATTTATCCAACGAAATAATCGAAATAATAAACAACTTTAATTTTAATTTTCCATTTAGATCAAAAGTTGCATCGAATGCATTTTTTTTAAATCCAATCAATTTGTCGACTTGATAAATCAGTAAGTTGAAAATCAAAAAATTTATCCAACGAAATAATCGAAATAATAAACAAATTTAATTTTAATTCTCCATTTAGATGAAAAATTGCATCCGATGCAATTTTTTTTTTAAATCCAATTTATCGACTCGATAAATTGATCCAATAAATTATTTTCAATTATTGCGTCAATTATTTTAATAAATGGACTATTAAGAATTAAGAAAAACATTAAAGTTCATTGCAATTGAAATATTTTTGAAATATTAAGATTGAAAATTTTTCTTATCGAATAGGGGCAAATTTCTTTAGCAGGAAATGCGTTACTACTTCGCGGAAACTAATTTAAACATGGGCAGTGTATAAATGCTCGTGGTAGCAAAAATTCATTTTCTTTCTTTCTTTTTTTTCCAATCAACATTTTTTACCGTTCGACGTCTAAATCTGAGGTGTAAATTTAACCGCGATTAAATTCCGGAAATTGACCAATTCTCAGTACAGTGAACACACGTATTCCCTTTTTTTTCATTTGAGGTGCAATCACACGATAATTATATTCGTATCGTTCATTATTTACAGGCGCGTTCGCTTATTATTTCGATTTTGGCTCAATCGGGCTAGAGAATTGTCACAACGGATTATTAAATTAATTCAGTACAAACGGAGACAAATCCTACATAATCGAATTTTTCAAAATATTACTAAAAAAAAAAAAAAATTCATGGAATTTAATTTGACAAATCGTAATTATTGCATCACGCCCCCCTCCCATTTTTTTCCTGGAGAATAAATTCAAGCACCAAAATTACAAGCTGACAAATATTAAAATTGGAACATGTCCAAGCATTTTTCGAAAATGGATTTTACTTTCTTGACAAAAAAAGTATCAATAAGCAAAACGAAAAAAAGAGTATAAGCGTCTTAAAATAAATTCAAAGGCGAAAAAAAGAAATGTACAATTATTCTCCTTTTGATAATTATTCGAGTGGATAAAAACTATAAATTCGTCGGAAAATATTTATATTTATACTTTAAGTGCCACGTCTCGTCCGAATTGAGCCGCGCTATTATATTATTTTGCGGAATGTGGGCGAAAAACGCGAGCACTAGCTTTCCAATTGTGCATTGGGCATTACTTCCTTCCTTTATGTTCTGTCTTTTTTTCTTTAGTTTCTGGTATTTAATCACTCTTTCTCTCTTTCTCTCTAAAATATCTCTTTCGCTCTCTTGTGTTTTTTTTTCTTTCAGCAATCACGCAAAGAAGACATACAAAAATATCACGCGCACGTCGGACGGGTGATCATATAGGAGGATAGGAGTCTAGCCTAAATACTGCATTTAGTCCGTTATGTTATAAATGTTTTTGCACCACAAAAGCGCGCCAAACAGCCTTTTTCAGCAGCGCAACACGCTCTACATGTTCTGGATGTCATGCAGGGTGGCTTCCATCTCCTCCTGGAGCAATTTGTTTTTCTCTCTCTCAGCCATGAGGTCGTCTGTAAAGATCACTTGTTAAAGGCACACACGCTACACACTTTTTAAAAAAAAATGAGATTAATGAAACTCAACGACAAAAATTCAATTCAAAATACTAATCAATCTGGAAGTATTTTTATTTATCCGATTTTAGAATATTTTCTTTTTGAAATTTACTTTCCAGATTAAATAGAAGTCTGAAAAATTACTCGATTAGAAAACGTAAATTAAAATAAATGGAAATTTTAGTAAAAAAAAAAGAAAACACTTGGGCAGATCAGTTAGACGAAAAACAGCAAAAAAAAAATCAGTTATTGTTTTAAATATCTCAAAACTAGAGCGAGGAAAATGATTTCGAAAATAAAAAATCAATTTACCTCTTCTTACCTATAAGAACCAGTGATTCAAAAATATTCATCATCAAAAAAAATTTCAAAATCGTGTCTTTAAACGTGTTTAAAAAATTTTAAGGAGAATATTTCGAATTACATGTTCGAACGATAAATGGAAAATCTTCGCTTGCGCTTTTTTTTCTCTCTTTCTTTTTTTTTATTAAAAGCAAATTTTAGAGGAATTATTGTTAGGGATTCTTATTGGAATTCAGCGAAAAGACCTGCGAGGTCGCTTAATTTTAGGTTTGTTTTCAAGAACGCAATAATACGTTCGGGTTTATAATGTTGCCGAGAATTTTAACGATCGACAAAAGTTCCAATTGATGAGATGAGATCGTATAGTCTAAAAGTAGAAATGCTCCGCAAAAATTGAAATTCCTATTCTGTTTAAAACACGCTTTCATTGGAAACGATAAAAAACGGGTTAATATTGTCATAACAATGTAATTAAAAAAAAAAAATTCTCTACTGATAATAAATTTAATTACAATATTTTTTCCTATGACTGCAAATTTTTTCTTATAAAAATTTAATTAAAAGTGCGATATTTTAATGATTAATGTGATAATATGAGAAATAAAATGAGAATACGCACCTTCGAGCCTGTCGACCTCCTTTTGGAGCTTCTGCACAGATCTTTCAGCGAATTCAGCACGTGCCTCAGCCTATGAATAAAATTAATAATTAATACATTTGCAATTAATTAAAAATAATAATAATCAGAAAATAAAACGTATCAGGATGTCTAAATAAATTTATTCAAAATAAAAACAAAATTACATTTTAACATTAAATTTGTAATTTTTAATTACAATTTCAAAACAATAAAGACAAAATAAATAAATTTTATTTTCAAATAGAAAAATTTATTTTATGAAAAGAATTCTTTCCTGTCTCATTAATGACAATAAGTGACAAAAAAAATGTATTTAAACAAAATTTTTTATCATCAAATTTTATAAAAAAAGACATCCCGACAACAATGCAAATTCTTCATCGAAATAAAGAATTGCGCAAAAACAACAAAAGCCAAAGTCATGCTAAACATTCTTAAAATCACATCTATTTGTGTTAGAATTTTTTTTATTGATTAAAAAGAAAAACAAAACACGATTAGGTTGAACTTTAAAAAAAAATTTTTCACACGTCTTAAATACCTTCCGAAGAAATAACTCCCATTTCCAGGATGATTGTCACTTTTATTACTTTTCAAAAAAGAAAAAAAAATGTAAAAAAAAACAACCGAATAGAAATAAATTTTTTGAGAAATGCATAATAAATTATATATGATTCTATCAATAAATTGTCAGCATAAGGAAACTATTACACAAAGTGTCTGAATTATTTGTATAAAGTATAATCATAAAAAAAAATTCAAAATCCAGGGAATAAACGAATCGAATAATTTTTATTTTTCAAAACTAAATATCCTAATAACAAAATAAAATAATAAAAATTATGACAGTTTCTTTGAAAAATTCCTAGTTTTTAATGTGATAAATTAAAAATTGAAACTCACCTCCTTTAATTGACTATCGAGAATCTTCACCTGACTCTCATATGTCTCCTCCCTCTGCGTAGCCTAGATTTAGTAAAAACACATGAAAACAATAACAAAAGCTGTTAGTTATGCAATTGGATTAATTTCTTTATGTATTTTCTTTTTTCTTCGTGTAAATGTAAATTATAAAATTTGTTGAATAAAACACGATCGTGCAAGAATTGATTAAACGAAATTATTATTAAGGAGGTGTATTAGTGCGTTTGAAAAATAAAGAGCAAATGCGTAAATATAAAAAAACGAATCAGCAAAATTCTTAAGAACACTCCCAAAGGATGTGTACCTCCTTTAGACGCGTCGTGAGAGTTTTAATTTGGTTCTTGTACTCCTCTTCGCGCTGGTTTGCCTATATTTACAATATATATTTCAACATTATTCTATGTATTTTTTTATCGTCTATTATAAAAAAATCTTCTAATAATTATTGAAAACTATTTTTCCCTAAGGGACAAAAAATCCCAAATTAATCCGACAGGTGTGAAATAAATTAATAAAAACATAAAGTAATGAAATAAAATTACTAATTAAAATTAATTTTTCAAATAAATTACACTGAAAAAAAATTTATTTCAAATAATTACTTATCTTATCAAATAAATATTGAATAAAATAATTTTGATTCAAATCAAATAAAACAGAATTGAATCAATAATTTCTGTATTTGAATCAAATACCATTTAATTGACTCGAATAAAATTTATTTGATAGAAATAAATATTTACTTAATTATTATCAAGTATTATTATTATTGCAAGTATTTATTTATTTATTATTATTATCAAGTCAATTAATTCATTATTTGAATCGAATAAATTTTCTTCAGTGTAATAATTTTCTGTAATAATTATTATTAATTAACTGCGTTTTAAAAAAAAGAAAAATATTAATAATTTTCGTAAAATATTTCATTGAATGGCAATTACAGTTAATTAATAATAATTTATCTCTAAATACTGTTGAGTATCGCTAATTTGGACGAATAATATAACAAAATAATTATATACCTTCTCCTCGGACACTTCAAGGGACTTGAGATTGTTGCCAACAACGCGTAGTTCCTCTTCCAGCTCGACGATTTTGCTGCAAAATATCATCATCAATTTAATAAAATTATCATTTTTCTTGCAATTACAAATCCTATGTTTCAAAAACCGCAACATTATTATTATTAATAGCAAAATTTACCTTTTTCATCAACAGGAAAAAGAGAAAATATTTTTAATATTTCACCCGCAAAATATTGAAAAAAGGACAAAACATTTTGTTTTACTATTGAAATTAAAAGCAAAAGAAAGAAAGAGTCAGTTTTAGAGAAAGAGAGAGAGAGAGAGAGAGAGGAAAGAAAGATAAATGAATTTTTTTTTTTTAAATAGAAAAAAGAGATAGAGTCGAGATTTATACAGAAAGAAGAGATTTTTTTCCAGCATAGATATGTTGCGGTTTTTTTCAACATAGGCGCAAAAAACGCAGAGAGAGTCAACTTTGTGTGGGAAGACTTACACTGACGATATACAAATTTTTCATGCAACGATAACACTTACTTTTCAGAAAGCTCGGACTTCTCCTCAGCGCGCTCGAGATCCTGCTCCATCATGACTAGCTTCCGGGCAACCTGCGATCAATAGCCACACAAGTCATGCCAAAAGCCAAAACACAAAAAATTTTGGGGGCAAAATGGATTTCGGGGAACAATAATGTATTGCGTGCAAAAAAAAAGAACAAAAAAAAAAAATTACTGTGCGGATAAAAAAGTGGAAGTGAAAAATTCTAATATCTAATATTTAAACATAAAAACTCCTCTTTTTCATCGTCGACGTCGTTTTTCAGCAGATCCCATCTCTCTTTCCTTTTTCTTTCCCTCATTGCGGATTCATCTCTGTCTTTATGGACGTTTAAAAAAAAACAAATTTTTCGTGCCTTTGTCTAAATTATCAATTCCCTATCTTAAAGTCTTATTTCCCTCTAATAATAATTTTTCCCAATGGAAAATTTTTTAGAAAATTGCAATTAATTAATACTAATATTAATATTATTAATATTATTATTATTAATATTATTAATATTAATATTATTAATAATAATATTAATTATTAATTATATTAATAATAATATTAATATTAATAATATTAATTATAATAGGTATTAAAATTAATATTACAAAAATTAATATTAAAAATTCAGTAGTACAATTAAGAAGTCGAGGAAATACTAGACTTTGAGATATGGAATCGAGTGGCATTGAAATCTATTGGGGGGAAGGGGATGCAAAATGTGACTAAATAGTCTAAAAGTGTCTCAAAGTTGTCCATCGTGCGAGATAGGAGTCGAGGTGTCGTATACCAATGGAACAGGCGTGGAATTAAAAAAAAAGAAAGAAACCGATAAAGGATTTGTAACGGCAATGACAACAACAAGAAACAACCGCACTCCGTGAAGTAAACGATGCTTACGACTCTCCAGCCTCCGCACGTTCTTCGGCGCGCTCTAGATCGGCCTCGACCATGGCCAATTTACGGGCAACCTGTGTCAAGGATATAGACATGCCATCATAATTTCATATCCTCCTTTTGATTTCATCAAAATTTTTCTTAGTATTCTATTTTTTTTTTCACTTCACTTTTTTCGATAAAGGGCTCTCCGAGTACCAATTTTTCAATACCAAATTTTCTTATAAAAACAAAAAAATTGTTTTTTTATGTTTAATTAAAAAATACCAAAAAATTTTTTTCAAATCAAAAAATACCTTTGAGAATTATATTTTTTCAAACAGAAATTTTATAATTATGGAAAAAAAAATTTTTTTAAACTTCTACAAAAGAAATATTTTTCAAAACAAGTAAAAAAAAATTATACAAATTGATAAAATTGATATATTGAATACTAAGAGTCCCTTGAACGATAATATTAAGAAAAAAAATTAATTTCCCATTGGAAAAACATGGCCAGGGTATAATTTTTTTTTTTGTGGGAAATTCAGTGATCATTTCTCTTACTCGGTCAATTCATTTTCTTCCAGTGGAAGAATTAATAATGGATAAATTCGCTAAAAAAAATGGACAAATAATCAATTAAATTTTGTAATAAAAGTATAATATAAATATAAATATAAATATCAAAAATGAAAACAAACAGAATGACTCATGACAAATGTGTTTTTGGTAAAATTTGACAATTTTTCATCACTGATTAGCCTAATTAGTCGACAAGAATGTATTATTCGAATGGAGATTAAAAATTGCAAGGAAGACACACTAAGAAAAATGAAGAAAAAAAAAGAGAGAAGAGGAAATTGTTCACGCCTCTGTATAAAATTGCACTTATACGTCATATCTTACGTATGCACATTTGTCAGAGTCAATCTTTGGTTACTCTGTCGCAAACGTTTCAAAACAAATGTACGGCGACAAAGACGATTTTTTTCATATATAATTAAAAATCGTACTAGCCAATTTACTCATTTTTAAAAATTTTTAATTGAATTTCAAATTTTTAATTTTTATTCAATTTCAAATTGAATAAAATTTATAATTTTTTCAAATATAAATATTTTTTAAATCGCGCTAAAATATTTCAATAAATTTAGGTACAAACTATGAAATTTCATTTATTAATTATTATTGATTTTTTTAAAGCCGATTTCATTAATTATTAATCTTGTAAAAAAGCCATAAACTAGGTAGGTAGAAAAATTAAATACAAAATACGATAAAATGTTTTTGGAAAATTCAAAAAAACGCCGTATGAATTATTTTTAAAGCGTCTGTGACAAATTGACAACAATATTATTAACAACATTTGTAAAAAAAAACGAATAAATAAATCCATGTGTTAAGAAAAACACATTCACGTCCTGGTCGTTAGGCTGTTACTGGATTAAAAAATTAAATACATTTTAAAATTAAAATTAGTGTTAACACAATTCAAATATTTTTCTAAT
This sequence comes from Leptopilina clavipes, assembly GCA_001855655.1. NCBI lineage: Eukaryota > Metazoa > Arthropoda > Insecta > Hymenoptera > Figitidae > Leptopilina > Leptopilina clavipes. Next base: position 39,932 of record JUFY01014261.1, read on the forward strand.
AAAACGCAAACATGCGTTAGTTCTTGAGTCAAACTGTTAAAATTGTTATTGAAAAAAAGAAATAATAATAAAAATGCATTTTTCTATTGGGTATAGTTATTCACGGATTTTCGACGATCAAAAATTTTAAACCCACCTGAATTTACCTAAAATTTTCTATCCGAGAACTATTTTCGTAATTCATTTTTTCATTATTATTTATCTCAAAATTGAAAAAAAATTTAATTTACCAATTTTAATAAAGAAATGGAAAACTATTCGTTTCTAAAAATAACTTTTAGTGAATAATATATTTTCAAACACAAAAA
>JUFY01014274.1:2873-13970 GCA_001855655.1 Leptopilina clavipes
TTTTTTTTTTTTTTTTTGATAAAACGTATTATAAATATTAAAATAAAAAATAACTTTTTTCACATTTCAAGTTAAACGGACTTTTAATTTTTTAAAAATTCAATATGATTTTTTTTTTTTGTAAGAAATTCAATGTAATGTATAAACTTGAAAAGGAAAGAAGATATACAACGTGCAATTATTTTTGTAGTTCAAAGTATAAAGACATTTTCGTGCCAAATAAAGCAGAAAAAAAGAGGTAAAAAGTGATAGTAACGTAAATATTCGTATCTGATGAGAAATTCCCGTCAAATGTGTTCCAGTTAAAAACCAGTTGTCAATTGTTTACAAACACATTCGTATAATTATGATCTGTGGATAAAGATATAATTTCTTCATTTGTATAGTAAAATTTGACCCAGAATTTAAAAATAAAGTTGAAATTTTTAAATTCTATTTATGATAAACAAGTTTAAATTTAATTTAATGTGTATAATGAATTTTAATGTCAAAAACATAATTGTTTTTTTAATTTTAATACATATGGTACGACATGGCATCAATTTGGAACTGATTCTAATCGGGCTAAAACTGGGCTTCCTCACTTGGGCCCGAATTGGACCTGATTGTATTCAGGCTGAAACTGGGCTTCCCTACTTGGCCCCTCTCATAGCACTGATGACTAGTTCCTACACGGTTCGTGTAGAACTAGACCTGGCCCTATTTTAGCCCGATTATTATTAGACCCTGATAGGGCCAGGTCTGGCCATAGTCAGTTCGTGTGTTTCATGCCGGACTAAGGACAGGTTTGGATATTTGCATTAAAAAATTCCCAAACAACATTTACAAACAACATTCCCGTTCACTTCGGGAAAAAATTCACCTACCTGGCTCTGACCTGGTTGAATCATGGCGACTGACCTGGCCTCTCTTGTCCAAACCAGGGCAAGAGAGGCCAGAAACTTCAATCAGGGTCCAAACCATGGTTAAAATTACGGCTACCAGTGCAAAAATTCACCAACCTGGCCCTGACCTGGTTGAAATACGGCGTCCGATCTGGTCCCAGCCTGGCTTCCCTTGTCCAGACCAGGCCTCAACCAGTTTTAGTGTTTGACCCAGATTTAATACAGCCTAACCTGGCCCGGACCGGGTAGGGGATAGGAATCAGGAATAGGGTCCAATCTGGGCCCTGGTCGGGCCCATGTTGGGAAACGAAACGCGAAAATAAAAAAACTATTTCAGCCCAATTATCATCAGGCCCTAACAGGGCCAGGTATGGCCCCAGTGGGGATGTGTGTTTAATTTCGATTTGAAACCAGATTTTCGGATATTTCTATACAAGGGACGGAGTAATTGATTCCAAAGGAAGTGAATCGCGTGCGATGGTAATGCGACACCATGTGCCAAGAAATGTGGGTTTATATATTTCGACGTCTCGCAGTTCTTTATATTCACCGCCTTCTTTAGTTTATTCGGAATTGCGACTCTTCACCTGCAAAGAGTTAGCAAAAGTGCCGCCTACTTATAAACATAAACCAGAAAAAGAACACTATTTTTCTTCATTTTGTGAACACATTTATTAATTTAATTTCCATAAAAAAAATACATTTTATTTTTATAATTTTATATAAATTAAAAAATGGTATACATTTAAAATTCCTTCCAAATTTGGTTTTATTTTTTTCCACTTCGGCAAAATTGCACCTTTTCAAGTCTTATGCCCGCGCATTTAGAAAATAATTTAAATTCAAATGAATCGATTCCTTTGATCTGTCAGTGTTTTTATTGCGAATTAAAACAAAGGCGAAAGTAAGGCATAGATTCTAAAAAAAAAAAAAAATTTGACAGTTTTGTTTTGATTTTTTTTGTCTTTGTTTTTTTTTTAGTTTCGAGATATTTTCTATCTAACAATGTCACGTGATATCCGTACACATTGGATATTCAGGGAGATTACATTGTCTGTACTAATAAAGTTTCTATTTATCTATCTATTCATCTACATATTATTGAACAAGCATTAAGTCCGATGTTCCTCAGAACCATTTCCCATCTTGCATTCTAGTCTCATTTCCAATGATAAAGTTATCTTTCATTGGAGACTATATAACGTGCTACTTGAAAGTACACTTCACTAAATATATTTTTCGTATCTGGGAAAAATTGATATTTTTATAAAATGAAAATACTTGATTATGATGACTTTGAATTCTGTTGTAAATTAGAATTCTTCGTGTAGAAATATCCAAAATTGATTTCAATTGGGCATGAAACACACGGACTGACTTGTGCCCGACCTGGCCTTATCAGGGCTTGATGGTAAATATAATTTTGAATTCGAATTTAGCTTTGTTTTAAAATTCTGACTTCAAATTTGACTTTGACTTTTATTTTGACTTCGAATTTTACTTTGTTTTTAATTTTGACTTCGTATGACCTTGATTTTGACTTCAAATATAATTTCTTTTTTAATTTTGACTTCGAATTTCGTTTTTTTTATTTTGACTTGGTTTGACTTTGATTTAGCTTTGTTTTATATTTTAACTTCGTTTTCTGACTTTGACTTTGTTTTTGACTTCGAATTTAGCTTTGTTTTTTATTTTGCCTTCGAATATAATTTTGTTTTTAATTTTGACTTCGTTTTCTGATTTTGAATTTGATTTTGACTTCGAATATAATTTTGTCTTTAATTTTGACTTCGACTTTAGCTTTGTTTTTTTTTTTTTATTTTGACTTTGATTTTCACTTCTAATTTAGCTTTTTTTATTTTGACTTTGATTTTGACTTTGACTTTAATTTTGACTTTGACTTTAATTTTGACTTTGAATTTGACTTCGATTCTCAATGAAAATAAAATTTAAATTCAAAAGTTAAATTGAAATTACACAATTGCATTTCTCACCTGGGCCTGGTTTGGACAAATTCTAATAGAGAAAACATTATAACCTGGCTGAAAAAATGTCTTCGTCCTGTGGCCCCGTCAAATAAACTAGTAGTTTATTTTTCCCCAACTTGGCCCCAGTCCAGCGCCTTGTCAAAATTTACCAAAGCCTGGCAACTTTAACACGGAGAAAAGTCACAAGACAAAGAAGTGATGAGTGAATCGTAATCATTTCTCTCCGAGTCTTGTCAAATGTAGGCGTGTTTGTATTCTGAAATAAAAAAATGTTTACTCCCCCTTCCCCTGACCATCATTCTCGTGTAGTACACGCGTTACTTTTTTATTTTTCTTTTTATTTTTCTCTTCTCTTTTCTTGTTAAATTCTCTCGATTTTTTTTCAAGATATAATTCTTGTAAACACACGATGATTTTGTTTCGAGATCTGGAATATAACCCGCAAGCAGCTCACACAACCTCCCATTCATCCCTGAAACAAAATCCCGTTATATATATATATATTCTTAGGTTCGAGACCTCGGAAGGGTTATACACGATTTCTTGAGATATTTTATGCGATGAGGAAGGATGTCGTACTGCTGTGTCCCGGTATACACGATGCAGAAACAGGAAGGATTAGAATTTATTTTGAGAAATTTATTACAGCGATTCGTGTTTTACTGTGAAGATGAAGTGCGCTCTGCACTAAATTTCATTTTGAAACGACACATAAGTTTAGATCTTGGGGGGGAGGGGGGGAATATAAAAATATATATGATATATAATCAGGTTAGGGGAATGTATCAACCGTTGGTAAACTTCTCAGCTACGTTGTTTGAAATTAGAAGTATTTTTTGCACTGTTTTTTGTTAATAACACTAGCGTGTGGACCGTGCCCTAGTTAGCGCCAGTTTAGGTTGTAGAATCCGATTGGGACGACAGGACGAAGACCTTAGGGTAGAAAATCACGAAATTTGGTACTAATTTGAATGAAACAGGCAGATTCGTGCCCGACCTGGCCCTGTCTGGGCTCTATCGTGGCCTGGCTGAAAATGGGCCAAAATAAGCCTTACTTCTTTGGTCTAAATAGTTTTCTGCTCTCAAATCTGGCGCCGATTAGTTACAAGAAGATTTTATTTTATATTGACAGGAATTTAACTTTGATGTTGGTTTTGAATTCGAATTTAACTTCGATGTTAATTTTAATTTTGAATTTAAATTTAAAATTGAATTTGAATTTGAATTTGAATTTGAAACTGAATTTGCGATATTGACTTCGATTTTAACTATCATTTTGATTGTGAGTTTGAATTTAACTCTGATTTTGGTTTTGAATTTGAATTTAATTTCGATGATTTTATTTCGATTTTACGATTTCGAATTCGAATATAATTTTGATTTTGAACTAGAATTTAACTTTGATTTTGGTTTTTTAATTCGAATTTAACTTTGATAATGATTTTAATTTTGAGTTTACGATTTTGAATTCGAATTTAAGTTTGATTTTGAACTCGAATTTAACTTTGATTTTGTTTTTGAATTCGAGTTTTACTTTGATATTGATTTTGCCTTCGATTTTAACTTTGATTTTAATTTTGAATTCGAATTTAACTTTGATTTTGAATTCGAATTTAACTTTGATTTTGTTTTTGAAAAAGGTAAAAATTGAAATTCCAGACAGATATTTAATTCCGTTTCGTATAAATTTTCCATTGAAACAGATTTGAAATTCAACTCTAAACTTCCAAATTCCGTTTCAAAAGCAAAAGGGAATTCCGAATCAAACTAAATTTTTAAAAATTCCTCTTTCCAATATATTTAAAATCAAAGTCGGAACAAAATTCACCGACCATGACAAGTCTTTGAAAATAAATTACATACAGAAACAATAAATAAATGATAGATGAAGGTTTATACAATATATGTGAGAGAATAAAATACTAACTTGTAAATAATATTTCAGCGCGCACATTTTCCAAATGTTATTAATTATTTTAATACAGTGAAAGTGTCCAATGAGAAGTTAGAGAATAAATAACTGACATTACATTGGCTTTATTATCGCGAATGGAGAAAAATGAAAAAAGAAAAAAAAATTACTATACGGCTTTCTAGTTTATTGGATCAATTTGGTTTATATGAAATTGCATTAAATCATCGAATAAAGTGGCGCTTGTCACGAAACGCAATACTGATTAGATTGAACGCATGTTTCCCACTGTTTCCGTATTTATGTCAAGTGTGGTCTCTCTGTCTGTCTGTGCGTGAAGGTGGCGCGGCTCAGCATCAAATTTAATTTGCAACTCGTGCAAGTGGTCGGGAATAATATGGTCAGTGCACCATGTTACGTATATAGAGGAAAAAAGCCCTATGTGGTTTTACCACACGTGGCGTTTAATACGTACGTATATAAGAATTGATTATAAAGCTAAACCGAGTCGTCTGTAGATCGTTTCTTTCCACAGATATATATTATATACGTATAGTTTTCGATCAGCAACCTGTGGAGTTAACGTAATTATTATACTGTGCCGTACGCGCTCTACATCTAAATATACGCGCACTGTAAAAATCTTACTTTCATCGCATTTTCTTTATGTAGTCGGAAACAATAATAGAGGAAAATTGGACCAATCTTGGAAGCCAGGTTTGTAAAATTAGACCGAAATTATCGTTGCCAATATAGAGCCAATGTAGAAACTAAGTTCGAATTTCAATATTTGACCAATATTGTCCTTGTATTCTCATTGCCAATATTGGCCCAATATTGACTGTTAGTGTAGAAAATAGTTCCAATATTTGAATTTCAATATTTGACCAATATTGTCCTTGTATTCTCATTGCCAATATTGGCCCAATATTGACTGTTAGTGTAGAAAATAGTTCCAATATTTGAATTTCAATATTTGACCAATATTGTCCTTGTATTCTCATTGCCAATATTGGCCCAATATTGACTGCTAGTGTAGAAAATAGTTCCAAGTATTCCATTTAAATATTGAGCCAATATTGGTTGCGACTATAGAAACCGAATTTAAATATTGTAGCAATATTGACCAAAGTTCGTTTTACTTGTTTCATATTCGTAGCCTTGTTATAGACTAGTTTCTACACTCGCAGTCCTGGTCCAATATTGGCGATAATATAAAAATATTTAGTACGAAGAAAGTAAATTTTATTTATTTTCAAAATATTTGTTGAAAATTTGCTTTATGAATCGAATCCTGTGTCAAAAACTCAAAATTGGTTCAAACAAGGCGTTGCATTGGTTTCTACATTAACCAACTTAGGTCAATATTAGCATTAAAATTTTACGCAATATTTAGCTAATCATTCAGCTTTGACAATTAGATATTCCATAATTAGAATCCTGGTTCAATATTGGTCCAATCGAGGCTTGACATTAATCTCCACTCTCGCTATATTGGGCCAATATTGGCTGCAAAATTTGGTTTAATATTTAGGCAATCATCATTTTCGATAATTAGATTTCTATATTATTGCAATCTTGGGTCAATCTTGGTTCAATCGAGGCTTGGCCTCAATCTCCGCTCTCGCAGTCTTGGGCCAACATTGGCGATAGTATAAAAATAATTAGTATGAATAAAATAAAATTTTTTCTTTCAAAAATTCTTTCTAAATTGTATGTTGGGTCAGTATTGGTTCAAACAAGGCTTTGCATTGGTGTCTACATTCGCAAACTTGGGTCAATATTAGCGTTAAGATTTGATCCAATTTTTAGCTAATCATCAGCTTTGGCAGTTAGATATTCCATAATTAGAATCCTGGTTCAATATTGGTCCAATCGAGGCTTGACATTAATCTCCATTCTCGCTATATTGCGCCAATATTGGCTGCAAAATTTGGTTTAATATTTAGGCAATCATCATTCTCGATAATTAGATTTCTATATTATTGCAATCTTGGGTCAATCTTGGTCCAATCGATCCTTGGCACTGGTTCACGTTCGCAACTTTGGGCCAATATTAAAAATATGAATCAGTTTCACACTCGGATCAATATTATAAATATAAACAAATATCTGGAAATACTTAAAATAATATCATTTTTCCAGTATTGGTTTAATACTGGCACAGTGCTTTCTAATCCTTCTGTTATTAATTTTTTTTTTTATTCTTAAATTAAAAATCCTAATTAATCACTGTACCGGAAAATTTATATTATTGCCAATACTGGTTCAATATTGGTTCTGTACTGTTTCTCCACCACTGAAAGTACAATGCTAGTTCAATATTGGCACAGTACTGGTTCAATACTGGTTCAGTAGTACTTTTGCTATTGTGCCAATATTTCATAACCACCAATGCTGGTTCATTACTGACTGCCCATGTTTCCAAAAATTTTGACCGGGCCCTATCAGGGGCCAAGTAGGGCATCGTATTAATTCATAACGGAGAAATTATCGCTCGCAGGGAAAGTGATTTATCATTACCCGCGCCTCTTTAATTTTATAAATTATATATTAATTAGAATTTATTTTCGTATGATTTTTTAATTATCACTGTGCCAATCAGGGAGAAATGGCCTTTTGCCCTTCCGTGGATGAATATGGCGAATTCCTATGGAGAAAGTGATGAACTTCAAGTAGCTTGCAGAATCCGTGATCGCTATCTTTGTGATGATTCGTTTCACGTCATATATATATATACATATACACGGTCATAAGGGGAAGAAGGGGGGATGAGAGGGAAAAGGGAAGATTTTATGTTTCCTGCACACTGTCAATCTTGACTTAAAAAAAATTTTTTTTTTCTTTTTGAAAATAACATTATAGAGTTGAAGATTACATAAAGTCAATCACAAATAAATGCATTTATATAATTGTGTATAGGGGAATAATAATTATTGGTATAATAATATAATGGCGAATTTGACAATGTAATAGTATGTAATATTTGTGGCATAATAATACAATATGGATGGCATATAGTCAACAATATATATTGTTGGCTTATAGAAACAGTATATATAATATTTTTGACATCATAATATAATAATTATAATAATTAGTGGTTTGTAAGTAACAGGTTGTTATTCTATTCGTAACAATATATAATTATAATTATATCTGTTTTCGTGATTTATATAGAAAATATTTCTTTCCTTTTTTTCAGGTGAGTACCAGTTTCAGTTTTGAACGGTTTTTCCTGGTTTTGAATTATACATTGTGAGTACAGAACATATTTTTATTTTTTGAATTATATTAAAACTGGGATGTAAACAATTACAATAATATCCAGTGAGTAAAAAATGGAAAAATTTGTATATTTTCTCTGATTAATGAATATTTTGAGCCAGAGGAATAATTTGAAAGTAATATAATTTTTGATCGATATTGAAAAACAAATGAAATGTCAAGTCGAAAAAATTTTCATCTTTCTAGTCATTTTGTTTTTTATTTTATTTATATATATATATATACAAGTAATATTAGAAATAGACTTTCCATTCCAGAAAGTAACGGTGTTACTTTGTAAATAGTAAAAGTTACTTTGTATTTTTTCTCGTGTAGACCCAGTAGGAAAAGAAAATTAGCCAAGTTTGAGCCAATACTAGCCCAAGGTTGCGAATTTAGAAACCAACCTTGAATTTAAATATTCGACCAATATTGGCCCCAGTTATTTTTATTTATTTTGCATCAGCAGCCTTGTTACAGCCTAGTTTTTACACTCGCAAACTTGGGACAATATTGGCGATGAGATTTCGTTAAATATTTCGCCACTCTTTAGCCTTGACAATTTAAAATTATTATTTGGATCTAGGGACAATACTGGTCCAATATTTAAATTCGATATTCAGAATTAGGATTGAAATCCTGGCCCAACATTGGTTCATTTTCTCAAAAGGATATTTAGTATTGGGCCAATATTGTCGATAAGAGTTGATCGATTATTTAGTCATTCGTCAGCCTTGGCAATTAGTTGTTAATATTTTTGGTATCTTGGGTCATTATTGGTTGAATCGTGGCTTGGCATTAGTTTCCGTATTCACAATTTTGGTCCAATATTGGCGATAAAAATCGATTCAATATTTGTCCAATCGTCAGTTTTATCAATTTCCCACTGGGAATATTTGTAAAATCAGGTCATACAAAATGAAACTCGGGACAATATTGGCTTGGTACTGGTTTCTTACTTTTGCACTCTTGGGCTAATATTGGATGCAAAATTTGGTCCAATATTCAGCCAATTTTGAGCCTTGGGAGTTTGATTTTTTATTATTGGAATCTTGGGCCAATGTTGGTCCAATCAAGGCTTGGTATTGGTTTCGATATTCACAGCCTTGAACCAATGTTGACAAAGAAAATGTTAATCTAGTATTTAGCCATTCGCTAGCCTTGTCAATTAGATGGTTTTTTCGATTCTTGTCATCTTGGGCCAAAATTGGCCCAATCGAGGCTTGGTATTGACTTCTTCACTGGCAGCCTTGGGCCAATGTTGCCAAAGAAAATTGTGGTCCAATATTTAGCCAATCGTCAGCCTTGGTAATTAGATTTTTATATTTTTGGTATCTTGGTCCAACATTGGTTCAATCTAGGCTTTGAATTGGTTTCTACAAACGCTCACTGTCTTGGACGAATATTGTCCAAAAATTTCGTCCAGCATTTAGCTAATCGTCAGCCTTGGCAATTAGATCTTTATCTTATTCATATCTAGATCCAATATTGGCTCAATCAAGGCATGTCATTGGTTTCTGCATTTCCAACCTTGGGACAAAACTAGCGATAAAAATCGGTTCAATATTTGTCCAATCGTCAGTTTTATCAATTTCCCACTGGGAATATTCGGTAAAATCAGGTCATGCAAAATGAAACAATATTTCAACGCACATCAGAGACAAAACTGGTTACAGATATTGAAAAATAAAAACATGTCTTCATTTTTAATAACAGATTATGTGTTAGATTCGTACCGAAAAATGACGGAAAATTATACTTTAGTTGTGAGTTCCTGTAGACGAGCGCATTTTGATAAGAATTATCTTGAGTAATCACTCTCTCTCCAACAATGTCTCGACTTGCATATATGTTGACAGTCCCAATCTGTTTTCAAGACCCGTATTGTACTCAACCTTTTTCTTATCTTAAAAGCGATACCATTAAGTGTCATAATTGCCCTCAGTACCGTCACTTTTAAATCGCAGGATGTCGAGATATACACCCAACCAACATAAACTTTCATTATTGATATAAGAAAACTCAATGTTTTCTGGTGGGAAAATTCTTCTGGAATAAAATATATCTATATATGAATACTGATGACATAACCAAAAAAAAAGAGTTTCATTGTTCAGGGGATGGCATCAAGTTCTTGTACTGTCCTAACTCCTAAGTGAAGGTACGATCCAATAAGATTAGGAAATCAGTTTCAGGTATTATAACAATGTTTGAATTCAGTAATAAATCAGGGAATATTGTTTTTATAAGAAGATCCCGTGTCTCTCATGAAAATTTTATTTTCTTCCTTGGTCCCTGGATATTCAGGAAGAGGAGGATCGGATGCATGGAGAAAGTGAGAGTGTATATATAGGAACCAGGGCTGGGGTTCCTTTTGTGATTTCGTGATGTTCGTGATTTGCGAAAATCCTTTCCTTACTGTCTGCAGATGACATTAAGTCACGTACTTTTAATTAATGACCCACGTCATCATTGTTGCGTTTTAATGCGGTTTCCATTTGTTTATTCATGTTTGTAATTTTTATGCTGACGTAATATTTCGATACTTCGTTTTTGTTAACGGAAAATTTACACGCTGCTATAGCCTGGGCCAAAATAGCCCCACTTTCCCCTACTTAATAGTTAAAATAGGGCTCTGAACAGGGCTTGACCAGTTTTCCTAGTTTGAAAAAAATGTAAATAAACTAAGTCTCTAAAATTATCTTTTGTAAAAAAAATATTAACAATCCGTGCAGAAATAGATCCACTTTGCTCTAATTAAAATAGAGCTTTGACCAGGGCTTGACCAGTTTTCCTAGTTTCAATATTTTTTCAAATTTCAAGTTTCAAAATTACCTTTTGTAAAAAAATATTGACAATCCGTGCAGAAATAGATCCACTTTGCTCTAATTAAAATAGAGCTTTGACCAGGGCTTGACCAGTTTTCCTAGTTTCAATATTTTTTCAAATTTCAAGTTTCAAAAATAACTTTTGTAAAAAAAGTTATTAACAACACGTGAAGAAATTGACCCAGTTTGTCCTACTTAAAATAGGGCTCTGAACAGGG
>JUFY01014282.1:0-13308 GCA_001855655.1 Leptopilina clavipes
TTTTGGAATATCTTCTTGCTAATGTATGTTTTTACGTAACTGTTTTTGGAGCGCTAAAACATGTGTTGTAGTATTTTATGTCTTTTGCATTATCGTTTAATAAAATTGCTTTTACTGAACTAAAACTTAAAAATTACGGTTTGGCCCTGTTATCCCAGTTTTACCGAACTAAATTCAGTAAAATATCAGGAATACATTTTCTCCGTGTAAGTAAACCCAAAAGAATCAATGTAAAATTAATAAAGTAAGGCAAAAAATTGATTATTTAATAGAAAGTGATGTTAATTTGTCTTCACTATTTGAGTGCTTGTATATTTCTTGAATGCGAATACAAAATTCCTCAGTCGTGTAAAACTCGTTTGGCCATCAGAGTGATTGTTGATTAAATACTTGATCTGAACAAATAAAATTGTAGAAATCCTGATATATCTTAAGTAATCTTAGCAAGCTGATTCTCCCTTAATCAGGTATTCCAGATAGAACTCAATTATTTGTATAATCGATTCTTTAATCGTCTTTGGCAGTATGATCCTTGGTCGGAGGCAGAAGCTTCACAAGTAGCAGGAGAGCAAGAGAGGTTTTGATGCGGATCACTTATGGCGATCGTATCTTCTTAATGACGCCACCGGAGATAATTTCGTTATCGCGATGTATGCGCGTACGTCAATAGAGGGTCAAATATATATATATACTATATACGTTCGTAATTGCTATTACATACTGCAAATGGCATAAAAGTAGTACCGAATGGAATTTATGTTTCTGTATAATTTAACGTATTTTTGTACATCATTCCTTAATTGCAAAATATATTTCATTTTTTAAACAACTTCTTTCTACAAAGTGTTATAAATGTGAAGAGTCTTATTTTCATGATTATTTCAAATTTCTCAGAAAAATTCTGAAACTCATTTTATTTTGTAATTTTATTACTGACATTTTGGGAATAATTTTAAGAACATCCGGACGCTTATCTCAAAACGTCTCTTTGTATACATATATAGCTTTTTTTCTTGGAGAAACTAAGTTCTAAATAAAATTCTTATTTAGAATTCTTATTTAGAATTTTCTTGAGAAATTCATTTTTTGAATAGAAATCCATTTGGATGCACTAAAAAGTAAGATACGCAGTGAAATCAGTGTAATGGGTGGTACACTAAATAACAGGTCCGAGCTGCTGATTTCGCTGGTAAACGTCTGTTTTGTCAACATGCTCGACAAGTCTGCTTGTGCTAATTGATTTACAGGTGAAATTCTCAGTTGTTGTGAATCCTTTGTAGGAAAGAGCAGGAGAGCCAAGATTGATGGGAAGCAACTAGTTTTCTTCTACGTGTTATTATCTCTGTGAGTGTTGACAGAGGTAGCCGTCAACTTGCTCACGTAGCATGATCACCACATGAGAATGTAAAGATTTTTGCTCTCTAAATCTGAATCAGTAAAAGAATCGACTGCTAAATTTCTGCTATTTGAATCAGTGAAAGTGAAAGAACAGCATTTATTAGTAGAGAGGCCTTTAAATGATGCTTGTCATTAGTGTTCTAATATTCTTCAGCATCTTTTAAGGCAATTTAGTCTAGAAAGCGAGTTGTATATACAACGATTCTAAGAAGTTAAAAACAATCGATAATGTGGAAGAATAGATTACAATTAAGGAAACGTAATTGCAAACTTATATGTAGATGGAAAATCTCTCTTTCCCACGACATTCTTGCGCGTGCGTTTGAATGGTCCACGGATGCAAGAGGCGTGCCAACGATTGTCTTTGCCTTCCTCGGTGTGTCGACACGTTTTTATACGCGACGGATTTACATGCGCGTGTGAAATCGTCGCGCCGAACCGCGCGGTGTATCCTTGTTACAGCAACCTAGAGTGGTTCTCGTTCAGGCCAATCGAAAGATGCAACATTGACATATAGAAGCCACGGAAACTCTTTGCAATTGTATATGATGCACACATAAATAAGCAAGTACAAGGCTAATAGTCGACGCGTTATGCAGCAGAAAGTAGCATTTTCATCAGCGTATCAACGCAGTTTAAATCAGTTGTATTTGGGTAGACTAATCTTCAAATTTTCGCCGATTCAATTTAAAGAGCGACTTTTGTTTGGAAGCGTTAGAGAAATGGTTATGACACATAACATTTTAATGAACTGAAATTTATATTGAATGATTTTTCGTAATATGAAACATATGTTAAACAATAATTCGACAGTAAGAATTTCGATAAAATAGAAATTATAAAATTGAAATTTGGGGAATATTCATGCCTCCCAGGTACAAGCACTTTTCTCATCCACTATCAAAATACATAGTCGACCCTCTAAAAAAGGTTGACTTGCCAAAACATTGACGCTCCAGTTGGTCGAATCTTCATTTGTCCGAATTCCTTCGACACAATGAGTTCACTCAATTACGCGCACAATTTCAATTTATAAACTGAAATTGTGCGGGTAATTTGAATTCATGAGTCTTGGATTATTTACATGTAAGAGATAACAGTATATGATTTCAGTTTTTTTTTTTTGTAAATTTGAAAAAATTAATAGTGGAATGCATCACTTGACATTTTTGTATCGTATTGGTAGACACTTGCAACACAATCATATTTCGTTTGACAAAATGTTGCTGTATGTTCTAAGATTACTTATTGTTGTACGCTTTTTGTAGATATTTATATATATTTACAAATGAGACCTCTCAAAAGGAAATACTTGGAAGAGAAAATAATAGATGGAGCATATTAATGTATATCGGCTTGAAGCGTGCGAGAAAAGGAAACCAAGAGTCAACACGCTATCCTTGTCAAATGTAGCTTGGCGATTTTGCATCTAATTGCAGCTGATACCCCAACCTTATTAATAACCTGGTACTCTCCCGCACACATGAGTGCGTACTGGGATTATTCTCGTGGGACGATGTCGTCCCAGGCATATAGTGTACGAGATATCCTGTCGGAGGTCCCAAGAAGCGAGAGGTGCGAGATAATGGACATGGCATTTCACTTAATGATAACGCGGCTTCTTCATCCTTAAGAATCGTGTTCTAGAATCCTCTTCCCTTTATCGACGAATCCAATCTCGCGGATCCGGCCACTTGAGAATATTGAACCTTTCAGAGAATATAATTATCCGAATAGGATTTTCTGCTATTCAAAGTTGGTTGTTATGTCGCTTGCGTTAGGTACTAAAGACAGGTTCGGGTCTCAAGTTATTTTTCAATATAGTTAAACGTTTTGAATTTGACGGCAATAACGCATCTATTGGGCGTTTATTAAATTGCGCTATGGCGCTGAAGCTTCGGCGTTACATATTTTAAATTCTGTTGACGTTCGTGCTGGACGGAGTGTGGGGCAAAAAGTATGGCGGTTCCGAGGCGAATGGCAGGAGAGAGGACCAGGCCGGTCGGGTCACAGTCTTGTGCTTTTTGTCCAGAGGACTCGATGACTGTCGCTTCGCCTGGTATGCGAGAACCAGAACCAGACGCGGTCGCGGTCGCAACCATCTCCGGACGTATCTTCCGACACAGTAACTGCGTCTTCAAAGATGAGAAAAAAGTACAAATTGTTTTACGATAAGAAATATTATTAATACTCATGCCAACAAATATTTCTGAAATATATTCTGACGTACTGAAAGAGGTTTTCTGCAGTTTCCTCTTTTCTTCCGGGAGATTGATTCAAAAGTCCGAGTGAGATTCAAGGATTTTGGCAGAGTCTTGTCCTTTTATCTTTCCGTCGCGTCAATCTTCACTCGGTCTCGTAAAGAGTGACAAGTCGTCCCTATTTGGGAACACACAACACCTGGAATCGTTTGTCCAAGTGGCAGGTGTAGATAATAAATTCTCTCTTTACTTTGGTCTGGATTTCACCTTTATATTGACCTAATAAAGATACCTGTAACCATTTAGGCAATTGACAAATAAAACAAGTTAGAAGACGATAGCAGGAAACAGTGCAGAAGACACGCAGGGCAAGAATAATTTTTTTGGCTTTAATTTTATTCTAACGTAAAAGCTTTTCTCTTTTTCTTTCTCGAGAGGGAATCCCGCCTCGTTCACTCGAAGCTTCGGAGAATATATTTTATTTAATATGAAAGAAAACATTCCAAATGCCGAGTGTGCCGTCGAGGTCTACTGTCGCCGAGGACCATTGTGTTTTCATACCAGAGATTTGGCGTTCTTTGAAGTCGTGTCTGATTCTCTCGTCGAGGGTTCTCAACTTTGTGTAACAAACATTTAGAAATTCTTAATTGAGAAATGTTCGATTGGTTTGAAAACAGTAATAAAACTAATAATGCCCTCTACGACATGTTTCAAAACCTGTAAAACCAGACATACGTGTTATGCATTCGGATATCCAAGTTTCGTGAATGAATTCGGAAATTGCTATCCGCCTATTAAAACCAGTTGTAACCTTGACATGAGTATTCTGACGATTTTGAAAAATATAGATTTATATAAACATATTTTTATTCATCCTTTAAATATATGTTGAAAGAAGGACTAATCGACTGAAAAATTAAGAGCCAAAAAATGTGCGTTTGAAATCTCTTGGCGGTGGCTTATAATTTTTCTTCTTTATTATTTGTTCCTTTAAATCGTTTTAAGGAGGTTATCTTTCTCCCAGATACGATCTTGAAAATTTGTAAAATAGATAATCTCCATCCAGTGAACTGTGGCGTTCAGGGGAGATTTGATATCACATTACTTTGGAGAACCTCTGAGTTATGTGGAAGATACTGGTTGGTTCACATGCTTGGGTGTATGAGACACGCCGAGGACACTGTCGCCATGGACAAAAACATTATTGAGTTAATCAACTAATTTATAATTAAAATTCCTCGATGCGAGCGACCGTCCGACGGGTTTCTCTTCCCCTCAACAGTCGACTCCCGTGGAACTCGCAAGAAGCGACCGAGCCGCAGTCTGGTCCCGATTCTTTTCGCAGTAAGCACTGCCAAATTCATAGAACATCAATTAACTGCTCATCAACGCCCTCCACTTTACATTCTCGTTTCGTTCCCCTTCTAAAAAGTTGACCTAGTTTCGCGAAGCACGTGTTGCGATTGCAGAACACCTGTAGTAATTTAGTAATGTAGTTCGTGTTAATTCCAATAATCCTCACCAAAATCATTTTAATGAAAAATTTTCTCCATTTTCACAACAATTCGTAAATCTCGAATTAAATGACAATTCCTTAACAAAATAAATTATTCTATAGCAATTTTTTTGCTGTAATCTATTCGAACAAAGTAATAGAATTTTTTTGCAAAAGAAATCATCTTTCCAAGATGAGTTCAGTGAGAGTAGTGGAAGATACTAAGGAAAGGGAAGTGGTTGAGCAATATTTCATGCATGGATCAAGGTAATGAAGCAATAATACTGGGATGCGGCCGACTAGACATGCTTGTACCTATATCGCATTAATTACGCATTCTGAAACTTGAAACTCTCGGTCTTCCTGATCATGATCATGCCACCCACTTTGAAGAGTAATTATGGAATTTCCCATTATTCGAAGAAATATGTACAGTTTAGGGTCTCAGAAAGTGTTTTGATGCTCTTCATAGAGTTGATTTGCTGAAAAATGCAACCGCCACAGCATACAAAACAAACACATATCTTTGACTGAGAAAATTTTTCGATTTTAAAAATGTACATGAACGACGAAACTTTGCAATATAATTGTTTTATTCAGATGGTATATATGATACATTTTTCATGTCTTATTCCATGTGCAAACGTTACTCAATAATAGCGGAAGCTCAGGACGTTCCACTTAATATGGAACCTCGTGACAAGTATAGAGTGGAAGATGACAGCAGAATTTCCACTTTCATTTACTTTTATGGCATTTTCTGCAACAGGAAGAGACCTAAACGTCAGTTTTCCTTTCAAGGATGGAAGAGATAAATTTTTTATTCAATTATATATACAGTGCCATGCACGGCTCTTAGTTTTCTTAATATATATGTATACTTGCTGACTCTAGTGTTTTCATATCAAAACATGTATGCAGAAGGAATCATTAGAAATTTGCTCTTCTATAATGACTTTTTAAGTCAATTTCTTGAGATTTTAACTGAAATGATACATTTTTGGTAGCAGTGACATAAAATTAATTTTAAGCAAGCATTTCGGGTGTTTAAACAAATAAAAAAAATTTTCTTTTGGATTAGAATAGATAATCGTAAACTTCAAGATTAATTAGGAAATGAATTTTAGAGGTAAAAACGTTGCAAGAAGAAAAAAGATTAAAGGAAATTCGTCTTACTATTTTCTACTGTATAATTGCATTTTTGTTAGATTATTTTGAACTAAACAAGACAATTTCTGAGTGCAATATTGATTTTCTTAGTCTATTGTGGATTTTCTTACATAATTTCAGAGGTGCAGTCAGTAATAAAATTCCAGAGGATAATCTCAGTCGTGGGTAAACCGACACAAGAGTCTCTGCAGCCTATCTCTATTTATTATTCCTAGCCGCGGATTGTGTCACCGTAGCACGTGTAGAGAGATAGTGAACACATTGTTGATCTCTTTCTATGCGCAAAGAATTTTTGTTTTTTTATAAGCCACATATATATGTCCTTTTCTGTGATGTTGCACATAAAATTATTAATGTAAATAAATTTTCATCAGAAATATTGAATTTAACAATAAGATTAAACTATTAAACAAAGCAGAAAGATAATTATAATTGTAACTGTAAACGACTGGGTCTCATTTAGAGACATTAATTTTCAATTAAAGAATTAAATTTATATTTTTACATTCATTCAATTTTAATGATTATTTTTATTTCTGTTTCAGATGCGATGGGTAAGTGGATTCATACAATCATTCTGTAAGCAAAAATTTACTTTTTTAACTACATGTAATATTGGTAATTAGTAGTACTAATTCTGGATACTAAAAGGTATTAATAAACGTTAATTTATAGCATGAATTATCCAAAATGAAAGAAAATATTAAGATATGAACATTTCAACACTCAGTCTCTTCCAATATTTTTTCTTGAGATTTTTTTTACTTTAGAAATTGCATACATCGTAATACTACACAAACTTGATATGGAAGTTTAATTAGATTAATTAATCTATACGCAGTTTAAATCCTGGAGACTCTAGATTAATTGCCTGGAACGATAAAGTTTTGTAAAGTATTTGTAAACTAAGATAAATATTAATTGCTTTTCATACTTATGTTTTTTTTATGGTTTTAAATGGGTGATCAAATGGATACTCATTACTGAAGTACAAAATCATTGATTTGAAATTTTAATGAACGATATAATTTGTTATTTTGTATATTCATTTCAAACGTAAGGATCAAAAGATTATGCATCAATTTTAGAAAGCAAGGAAAATACAAAGTAGACGAGTTTTGTCCAACAAAGATGACTTTATATTCTGAGTCATCTGCGGTTGTTCGTTAAGCAGGGACATCTGTAATTAATATATAAACGATAAAGCCTCAAGTTTCTAACTTTCGATTTGCTTTTTTCCTTCAAGCACTTACCGCGTTCCAATAAATATGTATGCACCGTATTACTCGAAGCGTTCAGGCGAATCACGTATCCACGTGACATGAAAGCTTTGGAGCAATGAAGGAGGAAATTGGTAGTTAATCACTTTTAGTGATGCTTTAAGATGAGAGAAAATGAGAATTTCTTTTCTATCGTAATGATAAAAGTTTGAAAAAGGAGTTGTCCTGTGTGAAAAAACTTGGCAGCCTCATGGCTATTTCAAGGCACGAAAAAACTCAAATTTAAACCGATGTTTAGAGTTGTCAAAAAATCCTTTAACATAAAGACAACTATCTACACATTAACGGTGAATTGTATGTGTAATTCAACTCAAGTTTCAACGTAGAAACATGTTGGACTAACTTGGACAATGAAAAACTGGGGTTCATTGGGGCGGTCACGAGCGCTTGCTATATGGCGTCAGGAGCGTTAAAGTAATTGCAGGTCACGGATAGAGGTATTCATTAACACGAAGGCGCGAGCGTTGTCCTTAGCATCGGATCGAGAGATCTTGGCGCCATTGTCATGTTGTCGACGCGCGGAACTTATCCTCACTTTACCGAAAGCTAGGAATGGTAACGATGCACGCTAATACAGGTGGGGTTATTGTATCAGGTGACATTTCTAAAAAACATTTCTAAAAAAACGTGATGCTGCTAAAAGAAAGACCTTCCTTCGTCTTCCTTTTTGTAGACTGGGCTAGTAAAGGAAAAAGTTTCTTGGTAGAAAAAGCAGTGGATTTTTACGACCATCCAGATGTCTGCTTGATAATGTAACGCCTTGTTGCCTCTTATATATCTATAATCATATGATTGAAGGGCAAAAAAGTTTACTATATTCAAGTTCACTCCACGTAACCAACTAATAATTAAACTTTTTTCTTTAATAATCAACTATTCCGACTGAGGGTCAACACACCACAATCATTGTCATCTCCATAACATAAACTTACCTCACAGTACTGTGCTATTTGGGAAATAGATTGACTGATTCATTGTGTGAAAAAAGGTTACTGGTAATCAGTGAAACATTAGTTTACTGTTATAATCAATTAATATTCAGTGATAAAATGAAAAAATGTTGATCACTTAACAGAATCAGTTTATTTCAGCGATTGTCAGTGTGGAATTTATCTGATTCTAATTTAGAGTGTGTATTTTTGTATGTTGTCATTATATTGACTTAAAGCATATTTTTCGCTTGGATGACATGGGGTGTGGATAGGATGGCGATGTATACAAAATTTACTTATGTATACATGCCAGATCGCTAATTCGTTGGACCGTATCCATTGTCGCGTTACTGGAAACCACGCTAAATCCCTTAAGCCTTTCTACAGTGCGTTGTACACAACCTTTAGATCCGCTACAATCACCCTGGCGCGATATTATAGGCGGAGAACCTTCAGCGAGTCACTGATAAAAGGATTTCCCAGACAAGACAATAATCCTGAAGAATATTCAGTGGCAACCCTAAAATTTACGAAGCATAATCAATAGACCTTAAACGATGTAGAAACAAGTCATTAATCCTCAAAACATTGATTTTACAACTTACAAAAATTCCACTGTCTGCATGTAAAATATACCAACAACTTTAATATAATGAACAAATTGTACCAACAACTTTAATATAAAAAGAAATGGCAACTAATCTACAGTGGGGTCAAAATTTCTCAAAAATATCAATGTTGGCTTGGGGGTCTTTCGATTTTTCTGAAAATTGGAAAAAGTTTAGTGTTAAGAAAGAGGTGTTTGTAGCTCAACCGGTTTTCAAAAATTTCAAAATTATTTAAGTTACATAGCTTTTTATTTTCTATTTAGAGTTTTTATTAACTACGATATTTTTTATAAATTTTGATGGATTTAATTAATATTTACAGAATTGACAGATGACTTATGACTGTTTAAAATAAAATTTTCAGTTCTAAATTTTCAAAACATTTGCCCTAAAAAATTTTTCAAAACAATTTTAAATTAGTTCTTCACATATTTGGCCGTAAGGAAAGTTAATGAAATATTAATTTATAAATTCCTTTTACTTTTCTACTTTGCTTAAAAAAAGAAAATTGATGGAGGGTCTAAAAATTTAATTCAAAACGTAGTCCAACGTTGCACTATGGGGCGCAACCACCACACGTAGCTCGACCTAGGCCGACAAAAATATTTACTAAAAAATATCGATTCAGAAAAATCGAAAGACCCCCAAACATTGATATTTTTAAGAAATTTTTACGTCTGTTACTATGAATAATATTTGTTCATTAAAAAAATATTAATTAATTTTGAGAAAATAATAAAATTATTAATTACTTTGGTCAAACGATCACTTTAATTAAAAAATAATTACAAAAAACTGACGTTTCGATACGTTTTGATCGTTTGAACAAGGTAATTAATAATTTTATCATTTTCTCAAAACTATGATCAAAGAAAATATTTATGGATTTATTTCCACTAATTTCTAATATTAATTAATATGGGGGGACATTTTGAAATATTTGCTGTGGGTTTTAATTTAATTTTGCACTCATTTTTGTTGTAGTATTTGTATAAAATTTTCCATTTCGCCATTTTTATTATTGGCACAGAACTGATTCGAACCACATACTGTTATTTCTGAAAGTCAATATACGTGAACTGTATCAAAGAGTACGATTGTGGGTGGATTGAAATTTAAACACGCCTTTTTCACTTTTTGTTACACGCGTACGCAGTGGCACATGTGTTATTCTAGGTAAACTTGTGCACACTGAGGAAAAACAAATTTTTACGCACCATTGTGTGTGTGTGTGCGTGAAGAAGTAGAAACTCTAAAAATTGCCTGCCTTTCCATAAATCACCTTAATAAACTTTAACGGCCAGTGTCGGAGTTAATTTCACATAATAATGAAAAAATCGCAAGTAGAAATTTTTATTTAAAATTTAATCGTTACAATAATTTTTGAATGCTTTGTCCTTTTGGTTTGTGTATTGCAAAAGATGAAATTCGCAGTGTTATTAATTTGGAATGAGATTCAGAACCTCATAGACTTTTGGAGCATTAAAATTTAAGTGCTATGGTTTTAAAAGAAAATGTTATTAATGAAAGGTAACGAAGAGTTACTGCAGTGTAATGGTTTTTATGAGCGCAATATATATTACAGGATTGATGATATGCTGACGAGTTACGGAATGAGGAGTAAATCTGTTGAGTTCTTTTACAAGTTACGTGCGAGCATCCGGTTTGAGAGATACTCAAATATGCCCAATTAGCTTGGGCTGACATAATAAGTAGATAAAGAACCCTAAATCCTGGCGGCGTGCTCGCGCGCGGTGAGATCAGAGGCGCGAACTTTTTCTACCGAGACGCACAAGAACTTGAATGTGAGAATTTTCGAAATGAAAGGGTGGTGGTCTAAAGTCCGAATGATTGCATTTTTGGGACGATTTAGTCACCCATCCGTCACGCATGTTTCGCGCTCCTTACCCTTATCTTCTCACTGACATTTATTTACTCATGAAAAACGATCTCGACTCATTATAAAAAGCGTATTAGGAAAATCAAACTCCCTTCACTTAATTAATACCTCGTGGACGAAAATTAAATTCAACTACTTTATTTGTGAATTTATTCTAATGAAATGGACACTCAAACATTATTTTACGCTAAATAGATTTACGAATGTGTTATTTGTATATCAGTTTATATAAATATTAACGTTTTTTTTCCTTTCGAGTAGTTAAAACTTCCGGCGAATGCAAGGGTGAAATGGCTGACGATGTGTGTTCGTTCATTCTCTTTGTCTCATTCACTCTGATTATTCCCGAGGGAATAATTACACCTTGAGGCGTAATTAGAAGTTACTCCCGCGCGTTGCTGAGGAGGCCACATCGCGAATTAAAATCTCACACGTATGCGTCCATTTAAAAGTTAAATTCAGCCAAGGTACTTTAATATATGCGTATATTTTATGTAGGTATATGTATATATAAATCGACATTATCCTCTCTTCTTTTTTATGTAGACGATGGTTAAAGATTTAATTTAAAAGGCAAATTTATTTTATTATAACATTCATAAAGTGATTAATTGTAAATTGTCTGCTTGAAATTTGATAATATTGTAATTGGAAATTTTTATGTAAGGACAATTTGATGATTAGAAATAGTATGAGAAGAGAATGTGATGATGTAATTTTTGTATAATGAATATATAAGTTGGCGTTGCGCTCGACAAATAGATTACGTGCCACGGGGGTTTTCGGAGGGTTTGTTGCCGAATTCTCATCTGTTTTCACACGCCACTCACGTATCTATCCTTTTCGGATAACTTCTTCTCCCCTTGTACCGCACATCTCGTTCATATCCCACACGATAATTCTGCCAACCCTCTAATACGAGCGGAACCACTCGAAAAATTGTGACGCATTAGCCCCAAATCCACTAAGCATTCTATTACCAAATCGATGTCTATTATGACTCGGGCTCGAAAAGAAATTTTGTCAATTCAACTTGGTTGTCTCCCAAGTCTATCGAATGTTGAGATCATAAAATTAAATATAAATCGATTTCTCCGCGACAAAACAAGAAAGATTTTTCAATTTCATGGAAGTGAGTTGGAAATAGATATTTATTTTATTTATTTCAGTCCAACACAATTTGCTGAGTATTACAATAAAACAATGAAAATTTTTATTAATTTCGATACCTAAACGCTAATGTTGTGCAAAAAAACGTCTAAACTAACCACATTATTCAGTTGTCACTCTAAAACAACCGAACCGTATTTTTGTCTTAACCTTGTTACTTATGTAGATTTCACTACAAATATTGAACTTTAAATAAAAAATGCATAAAACAAAATATGTACATGATAACACAGTAAAAACCTGGACTCATTTTTGCTGCGTATCATTCTGAGTTCCGGATCAAAATGAGTAATCGCCACTATCAAGTCACTCAGACTGATCCTATGGAGAATTTATCTAATAATTAATTAATATTTGGCTTCTCTATTTGCCAAAAAGGGTATTCAATAAAATTGACCACTCTACACTTTAAAAATAATATATGGTATATATTTCTCGCAATTTCAGTCTTTACATTTGAGAATCCACGACTTCTCAGTCTGTCGGTTCTCAAACGACTCTACTCTTTTTACGATCAGTGCGTTCACGTAGCACTTCTAAAACCTTATTCACATGTGCGTACTACTCAACCTAAAGGTTGATCCCCACAATCCTAAAAAGTCTCCTCATTAGGATTTTTGAACTCGAAAAAATTGAGTAAGTAGCGAGGAATCCCACCATTAAAAATATTGTAAAGAAGATTACCAATAAAATATTGTCTTCTAGTAGCAACGTTCAGAAGACCTGATTCAACTCCAATATGTGTTACATGTTCCAACTTAGGCAAATCATAAACAAAACGAATGCAAGCATTTAAGGCTAGTTCCAGCTTATTATTTAAGTCGTCAGTTGTGTCATCGTATACAGTACAACAATAATCAAAATATAGAAGTTCAAGTGACTTAATCAATAGAAGTTGAGTGGAATTTGGAATGGAGTCTTTCTTTCTATATAATTGATATAGAACGATAAATGTTTTGCGAGAAATATTATATACATGTTCTCTCCAAGACAGAGCCCGGTCCAAGGTTAATCCAAGATCTTTAACTGTTTCTTGTGACGATATAAAAATTAAAAAGAAACTAAATAAATTTTTATTACTAACAACATATTGAGTAAAGTAAATAAATACTGGTCCGATCTCATTGACAATACGACATTCCAAGACTTGATTT
>JUFY01014286.1:0-12899 GCA_001855655.1 Leptopilina clavipes
GAACTCACACAACACGATATCTTCCTTGAAGCTTCCTTGGAAGATCGGTGAGGCTCGGATGAAAACTTCCTGGAAGATTCCAGGAAGCTTTAAATTTTCGCCTTGAGGAAGCTTCCGTTGGAATCTCAAGGGAATCTTCCACCGGAATCGCAAGGGAAGCTTCCAAGGAATCTCGAGGGAAGTTTCCAAGAAAGCTTCTTTAAGGCGAACATTTAAAGCTTCCTGGAATCTTCCAGGAAGCTTCCATCCGAGCCTCACCGATCATCCGAGGAAGCTTCCTGGAAGATATCGTGCTATGTAGGTATTTATATTTCAATTTGACAGTCTGTAAATTTGTTTTTGATTTTAAATTAATTAATCACAAACACTGTAAACTTAAAAGTACCAATTTGATACCAAAAGTATCAAAAAAAAAAATTTTTTTCCTAAAATTTGGAATCAATTTGATAATTTTTGGTATTAATTTGATACTTTCAAGTTTACAGTGTTGTCATTATCATCAAAATTGTTTGTATCCCCCTTTGTGTTTGTATTTACAGAATAGAAAATTTACATTTTGTGACAGAGGTTTGCTGTTGTTCAAAATTGGAGTATTTATACGCACTCGTCAGCTATTTGTCACTTGATCTAGTCAAAGAAACACTCGATTGTGTTCATTGTGTTGAGCATGTTATCCTCACGGGGCTTGTAATCGCCTCTGGCAACTACGTGGTTCGCAGCTCCGTCGTTTCTTCCACTATTCTCCACACACACACACACCCTCCCCCCCCCCTCTTGCCCCTCCTCTATCACTATTCTCCACTTTCAACATCTATTTAGGAATAATTAAATGAACACTATTCCAAACTGTTTACATTCGTTAAATTTCTCTTCTTGAAAAATGAAAATTACGTTTTTTTATTTACAGGAGAAAAATCAATTCAATAAAACCATTAGGAAATGAAAAATTTTATTTTTATTACCAAAATGTTGAAATTTTTTAATATTTTCAACTTGGATGAGAATTTACTAAATAGGTCAAAAGACTACTCTGTATGTCTGATTAAAATTGATTCGTTCTAAGTTTAAAAAATGAAAATATCTTATACTACTGATGTTAGATTTTTAAGAATTTGAAATTATGTTTGTCTGACTGAAAATATCTTATACTACTGATGTTAGATTTTTAAGAATTTGAAATTATGTTTGTCTGACTGAAATTACCTTGTACTACTGATAATTGGCGGAATTTTAAAATGTTCCGCCTTACTAAAATTGATTTATACTACTTAGAATGAATGAGAAAAATTCGAAAGAGTTTTGTCTGGATAAAATTTATTCGTATTATTAATAAAAGACCGAATTTGGAAGTTTTTTGATTGACTATTGTTGACTTATACTACTTTGAGAAAATTAAAAGCCTACTGAAGTGTTTTGTCTGAATTAAATTGACTCATACTACTGACAGATAATTAAAATAATTAAATACGAATTTTGTCTGACTAAAATTTATTCGTACCATTAATAAAAGACCAAAGTATTTTGCCTACAATTGACTTATACTACTGTAACTAAATTATTACAATTTGGAAGTTTTTTGATTGACTATTGTTGATTTGTACTACTCTCTAAATGTGAATTAGTAAGAATTTTAACTAATTTGAATTAGTGACTCACTTTTTGCTTTTGAATTAGTTAAAATTTACTAATAAATTAGTAGAAAAATATTTTTTTACTATTTATTAGTAAAATTTAACTAATTCGAAAGCAAAAAGTGAGTCACTAATTCAAATTAGTTAAAATTTTTACTAATTCAAATTTAGAGAGTACTTTGAGAAAATTAAAAGCCTACTAAAGTGTTTTGTCTGAATAAAATTGACTCATACTACTGACAGATAATTAAAATAATGAAATACGATACCTGTCTGATTAAAATACATTTATACTACTGCGGTTGAATTACATTAATTTCGAAAAGAGTGATCTGTCTATAATTGACTCATAGAGAATAAATTACAAGAAAAGAAAATTATTTTGAAAAATGTTCGCCAATCAAAAGATTTGTCTTGGAAAATTCTATAAAATAAAAAAATTGGGAACGTTTTAGAGATTAACACCAAACACACGACAAAATCTGAAAAAAAAGATTCTTTACTCTTTTATAACTCTTGATAGAATTACAACAGAATGTTCGCTAATAGATCAAAAGATGCGTCTCATAAAATTTTATAAAATGACGAAAAAAAAATATTTAGTTATCGGAACGTAGTGGAAAATAGTTAAAATTAAAATCCAACCGGATTTTGAGTTTTGCGTCGCAATTCTCTCGAGATTATGAAGACACTCTTTGTGGTTTGTGATGTGGTACTACAATTACCGTCGGGAGTTTCTAGCCTCACTGGATGACACTTGGGCTGACCCGGACGACATTGTCGGGAGGTTTTTTTTTTCTTCTTCGTACATAAAGATGGCGACACAACAGTAAACAACAAAAGCGTCAAACACACGCACTCCAACTTCTTCTTGTTAGCACACTCTCTCATCTGCAGTGATATTTAAGAATATTTTTAGGGCTGTTTTTTTTATTTAATTAGATGGCTTCCGACGACATTGTTAGTCACTGACTCGTTTCCCCTTCCTCGTTATTCGTACAGGACACGAGACTTCTCAGCCTCGAACGTGCTCAAGTTGGCTCTCAGCCAATGAGTATCGTAGAATTACAGTTCTTTCAAATCCCACGTCCATTCACAACGATCTTTCAATACAGATTCCCATCCACATTTGTCCATCGATGTATTTATATTCCACCTGCACTTCTGGCTTTCAGTCTTCGAACTCACCGCGAGTATTTCACCAAGAAACACGAAAAAGATAGAATTCTTCCAAGGAAGCGGATCTTGAGAATATGTCTTTCATTTCAATGAGGTTTTTCCAAGATATATATTTCTCTGACCTTTTTATTTTTTTATTATATACATATATGATTTTATTCAATCCCGTGCTCTTGGAATTCAGTTTCCTCCCCTTTCTCATAATCCAACAAAGTTCCATTAGGAAAATGATGATCATTTCATATTTCTCTCTCTCTCTCTCTCTCTTTCTCTCTCTCTCTGCTCTCTAAATTTGAATTAGTAAAAATTTTAACTAATTTGAATTAGTGACTCACTTTTTGCTTTCGAATTTGAATTAGTAAAAATTTTAACTAATTTGAATTAGTGACTCACTTTTTGCTTTTGAATTAGTTAAAATTTACTAATAAATTAGTAGAAAAATTTTTTTTTACTATTTATTAGTAAAATTTAACTAATTCGAAAGCAAAAAGTGAGTCACTAATTCAAATTAGTTAAAATTTTAACTAATTTGAATTAGTGACTCACTTTTTGCTTTTGAATTAGTTAAAATTTACTAATAAATTAGTAGAAAAATTTTTTTTTACTATTTATTAGTAAAATTTAACTAATTCGAAAGCAAAAAGTGAGTCACTAATTCAAATTAGTTAAAATTTTTACTAATTCAAATTTAGAGAGTATTTTTGTTTTTGAATTAGTTAAATTTTACTAATAAATAGTCACTTTTTGCTTTCGAATTAGTTAAATTTTACTAATAAATTAGTAGAAAAAATTTTTTTACTATTTTTGCTTTCGAATTAATTAAATTTTACTAATAAATTAGTAGAAAAATTTTTTTTACTATTTTTGCTTTCGAATTAGTTAAATTTTACTAATAAATAGTAAAAAAAAATTTTTCTACTATTTTTGCTTTCGAATTAGTTAAATTTTACTAATGAATAGTAAAAAAAAATTTTTCTACTAATTTATTAGTAAAATTTAACTAATTCGAAAGCAAAAAGTGAGTCACTAATTCAAATTAGTGAAAATTTTTACTAATTCAGATTTAGAGAGTGGTGCAAGTTTTTGAGTGAGTGATTTATTGGAATGAAAATTTCTGGCTACTAAGAAGAGTTTAAATTAAACAACACACGAATCTCCATTTTGATGAATATTCGAAATGTCCTACTTTTTTATTAACAGGCCGAGCGCAGCAGTAGAGGACAATTAAGTGCAGCAGACGTGAACGTTGAAATCCAATAGAATATGAAAATTGGTCGGTGTTCGGCGGCAGGAAAATAGAGAACTGGATGGGGTAGAAAAAAAAAAAAAAAAAGCTGAAACGTTTTGTTTCGTTGGAGCACGATGCGACCAAAAGTCCCAACGGGTTACCGTCGCTCATTCGCTTTGGCCTCGAGCGGTTGTTACAGAAATTAGTTCGGCTTGTACTGCTGATATAAATTGGCGGTAACGCGCGCACCCCCGTTTACCAATCGACCCTCTCTCTCTCTCTCTCTCTCTCTCTCTCTTTCTCTCTCACTCTCTCTTTCTCTCTTTCTCTCTTTCTCTCTCTCTCTCTCTCTCTCTTTTTTTTCCATTCCCTTGAAGCAAAAGGAGGTGGGCGAACAAACCCCTTGTCTTTCACGTAAATATATCCAACCAAAAAAAATACACCTTTAATTTTTCGAAAATACTTTTTAAAACGACTAAAGACCGCTAGATTTCTTATTCACAAGGAGTTGATACAAAAATTTGATTTTTTTTCTCATTTCACTTTTTCCTGTTTTCCTCACATTTTGTTGATCCCCCCCCCCCCCTAGAATTTGACTCGAATGATTCTATAGCATTTTACTAGAAATAATTCTATAGAATAATTATCCAATTTTTGAATAAATTTTAAAAAATATTCCATATTGAATTTGTGTATGAATTCACCGAAAAAAAACTTATTATTAACTTAATAATGAAAACTTATTATTAACTTAATAATAAGTTTTTTCTCGGTGAATTCGAAAATTTTTCCTATCGTAAATTACTTAAACGTTTTAGTTTTAGTTGATTTTAGTTGATTTTTTCTTTTTTAGTTGATTATTGTCAATCAATGTACATTTAAGAGAGGATTTTTTTTAATTTAGAAAAAAATTAGGTAGAATATATCTTTTATTATTTCCATTGTGATTGGATTTATTTTTTTGTATTTAAGATTGTTTTTCTAAAATTGAGATTATTATCCTTTAATCAGTAAAATGGAAGAAATTGTTTTTAGGAAAGACACTTTTTAGGATTGTATTTTGTTTTCCGGACATAACTTCAATTTATTTATGAAATGTCATTAAAAAATTAGTGATTGTATGAGAAAAAGTATATTAAAAGAGGTTTACTGTCGTTATTTTAAATCATTAGAGAATATTTTGTGTGGTTTTTAGCACTGATTGAAAATGTGAGTTTCAAACCACTATTTTTATATTTTATGATTAGAATTTTGCAATATAATGAAAGTTAAAATTATTTATAACTATTTCTTCAACCCCTGTATTTTTATTTTACAAAAGTAATTTTATTTTTATTTACGTAGTTTATTTATTTTTCATAGACATCGAAGGCGGAATATTTTTAAATTGACTATAAAGTAAGTAAGAACATGAAATGTAAATTTGAAAATACTGCAATATTTCTTTGTCTATAAATATTTTTTAGATTTTATAAATAAATAAATAAATGTCAATAACAGAAAGTAAATAACTTATTATATATTTTATTCAAAGCGTTTCAAAATTTTATCTAAGATTGACATATAATAAATAATTTTCACAAGAAGATTCCTCTTAAATTTTAAAATAGGAAAATCAATAAAGTTCAATACAACCGATTCTAATTTTTTGTAAAATTAAATTATTTATTAATTATTATATTTAAATTCTTATAAAATTCCAATTTTTGAAAGTCTCTAATGAATTTCTTTAAGAAATTCAATTATTTTCAATTCAATTTCACAAAATTTCAATTTAATTAGATAATTCTTTAAGAAAATTTTTCAGAAAATTCAAGTATCTTCAAAATAAATTTAATTATTTAAAATAAATATTTAAAATAAATTTAATTATTTACAGAAATAAAAAATCAATATTACAATTTACAATTCATTGTAATTCAAAAGTTTTCAAGGTGAACAATTCAAAAAGAATTCAAGGTTTTACAAGTTTTTCAAAAATGTTTTTTTAACACAAAAAGGCAGGAATTTTTTTTGTAATAATTCTAGAAAATCGATATTTTTGATTTTTCCAATACTATTGCTAAGATTCCCTGACATTTTCCTGATTTTCCTGATAAATTTCCTTTTTTCCTTTTTTTCAAAAATCGATATTTTTGATTTTTCCAATACTATTGCTAAGATTCCCTGACATTTTCCTGATTTTCCTGATAAATTTCCTTTTTTCCTGATTTCCCTGACTTGTGTGACAATCCTGTTATTAATTGACCACTTTTCAAAATAAATTGCACGAAAAACTTTGACTCGAAACACTGTTATTAATAGCTTCCATTGATCTAGAACTCGTGAAAAAAAAATGGAATAGGTCCTCTGGGCGTTAATCGAAATACTCGATTTTTCAACATTTTTAAAGCCAATTTTTCACAGTGCATATAGAAAAAATCCACACTGAAAAAAAACTAATATTGTTGATGATAAAAGTTAATCAATTAAAACAAGAAGTGCAAAAATATTATTTATATTTTTTTTTATTAATACTTGTAATCACAGGCAGAAGATTTTCGTTTGAATGCCGCAATATTAATTACAAAATTCCAAAAGAGCCGCAGAGCTTTTTGAATCTCTCATATCTCTTTTGAAGCGAGGGTTGAAAAATATTAACGATTTTTGCGCTTGAACGCTAAAATCACAAAATCGGTGAATATTAATGCCGCACACCTTTCATCTCCAATGGGGGGAGATAATTTTTTTTTCCTGGTTTAGGATCAATAAAAAAAATGCATATAAAACCTGTCAATGCATCGATGAGTGATGATGTGGGTAAATATTAACCTGTTACGATTAATTAAAAAAAAAAAGAAGAAATGCTTGTGACTAGACAATTCCTGCCGTTTATTAGTTCCGTGCATTGAATTGTGTTGTTCGATTGTCTTTAAAACCGTTTTGGAATTTTTTTTTATGGAGCTGAAAACTATAGTAATAATAATGAACAATGGAATTTACCAGCAAGCGCGAATTACGTGCAAACTTTTACGGGAGGATTTTACAAAAACCGATTTACCAAATGGCTTTTTCTCAAACGAGCAATTATTATTTCCCCGCACGTAAAATTCAGAAGTGTGACCTCTTTGTCAAAACCTGGATTTTATTATTCCCCTTTTTTTGTTGAACTAAACCTCTGTTTAATTTCTTTTCCTCTCTGTCAATATTGTTCAGGAAATGGAAGAAAAAAAAGAACTTTGTTGCTTCATAAAAGTGGAAATTTTAATTAACAACAATGTTGGAGATTTTAATTACCCGACTCGAAGCTAGGCAATAAACTAACATCAGCTTTTGGTAAGCTTCTCCCTAAGGGTCTGAGCCAGAACTTTGCTTTGCAGTTTACAAGCATCGAAGTGTGCTTCCGGTACCCGGGACTCGATCCTTCAAAGTTGGTCTTTCAGTGTGCGCAAAATCGTAACTAAAGTTTTGAGGTAACTGGAAAACGGAAGAGTTGCAACAGTTCTCGTCATGTGCGATTAGTAAACTGTGTTTTCGAAAAGGCAATATTGTGTGTGAGGGGGAGTTGACTGTCTGTGCGTCTCGTGTATCGAAAGCACATTGAAGCTGATGGGGTGGAAGGGGAATTTGGCGGACGTGACACGTTGCTGCTTTGCCAAAGGGATGAGTAGAACCATGCTGCCGTAACACTGCCGCTAATTAAACGATTAATCATCCGTCGAATGACATGTACCTAACCAGTTCACAGACATCGTCCCCTGCTTCATCTGAATCCTGACCGTTACCCCCTCACCCTTTCAACCATCAAGGTTATGCTTGTTATCTGTTGTGCGTCTGATGCGTAACATCTGCATGTTTCGATGCACCTAACTGATTCTGAATTCTCCACCCTAGATTCGTACCAGGGCCCATTTCATTGTATTCACCCACAATGTATACCGAATCATTTTTTTACCCAACGAGGATAAAATCTAAAATCTTATCTCAAAAATGGTTTTTTCTAATCTTTGATGATAAAATTTTTACCATTCTGTTGTATCTAAAAGTAACAAACTTTCTGAAATGCTGACAAAAACTTATTTTTAGATTTTTACTCTATCAGTCAGTGAAGTGAAATAGTTAGAATTAGCGACTGAAGCGCTTTAGTAAAATCAGCGGAACTATTAAGTACTAAAAAGTCAAATCTGTTTTACCATTTGCTGATAAAACAGTAATTAAATAAAACAGACTGTTTAAAACTGTAAATAGTTTAAATCAGTAATAATTTCACTTGTTTTTCGGTTAAATGTACGTCTGAATTTCAGTGGAAATTTTACATAAATTATTTCATTTTTTAAATTCCAATTAATTCATCAGTGGAATTTCACTATAATTTAGAATTTTCCCGCGCTTTAAATGAGTCGAATTTAATTAAAAATAAATCAAAATGCATTATTAATCAGTCAGATTGCATTCTTAATTCGTTTGAAAAAGTGAAAATTGTGTGAAATTTGACTGATTTTCAGTGGGACACTTCTCACGATTTCCATCAGTGAAAACAATTTCAATTAGTGTTTTATTATTTACTGAATTATCATTAGTCATTGGAATTATTCTCTCCAATATCTGGCGTATCTAAAAATAACTAATTGTTAGTAAAATCTTGACTGACTTTTTGCATCATCAATAACTAATTGTTAGTAAAAAAGTAACTAATTTTAAAAAATATCGTTCCGTGTGAGTGTTGATATATTCCACATCGAATAATATAAGAGATAAAGGGATGCATTTTTTTTTAAATTGTAGATCTCATTAGCAGACAAACAATGAGAGTACTTTAACCTAAATAAATCAAGATTGACAAATTTTTTTTTGCATTTAAAATTTTTTGAAAAATCGATTTTTGCCCATAACTTTAAAAAATGTATTGAACCCTAAAATTTTTTCCCCTGGATTTATAGAGTTTTTCGAGACGCATCTTTTGAGTTATTAGCGAACATTCTACTGTAATTCTGTCCAAAATTATTGACATTTTAAAAATTTGAAAAAAACTTTTATTGACCATAATTTTTATAAATGTCTAAATATTTGAAAATATTTTTCTTTCCTTCTGTAGATCTTTTTGAGACGCATCTTTTGAGCTATTATTGAACATTCTACTGTCATGTTAGCAAAAAATATTAAAAATTTTTAAAATACGAAAAACAATTTTTTAACCATAAATTCTAAAAATGATCAGAGACTTGGAAATATTTTTCCTCAGATTTGTAGAGTTTTTCGAGACGCATCTTTTGAGCTATTGGCGAATATTCCACTCTAATTCTATCCAAAGTTATATACATTTTGAAAATTCGAAAAAAAGTTTTTTGACCATAATTTTGCAAAATGTTCAGATATTTGGAAATATTTTTCTTTCCTTGTGTAGATCTTTTCGAAACGCATCTTTTGAGTTATTATTGAACCTTCTACTGCAATGTTAGCAAAAAATGTTGACATTTTAAAAATTCGAAAAAAAAGTTTTTTTACCATAATTTTTCAAAATGTTCAAATATTTGGAAATATTTTTCTTTCCTTGTGTAGATCTTTTTGAAACGCATCTTTTGAGCTATTGGCGAATATTCCACTCTAATTCTATCCAAAGTTATTGACATTTTAAAAAATCGAAAAAAAAGTTTTTTGACTATAATTTTTCAAAACGTTTAGATATTTGGAAAAATTTTTCTTTCCCTGTGCAGATCTTTTTGAGACGCATCTTTTTAACCATTTTTGAACATTCTACTGTCATGTTAACTAAAGTTATTGACATTTTAAAAAACTGAAATTTTGGAGAATTTGACTTTTTGTGGTTTTTTGGTATTAAATTTCCACCCAAGTTTTTATATTTTGTATTCATTTTGTAGCCGGTTTAAAATCGTATCAAATGACCTATTTTTGAACTTCATGCAACCTAAAATTAACAAGTAATTGTTATTTTAAGAATTCGGAATTTTTCCCCAAAAAATAAGTTAAATCGTTTTTGACATTTTGATAAAATTTTTTTTTCAAAAACGTGTAAATTACGAATTGTTAGTAATAAATAATTTTCCTTTTTTCAGATCGAGGACGCCATGCTCATGTTCGACAAGCAAACCAACAGGCACAGAGGTGAGTTTATTTCTCTTTTTTTTTGGATATAATATTTGTGATAATGCGATAAAAAATCCAATCAGCAGTAACAAATAATAATAATAAATAGGCAAAAAAAGGAGGAAAAGTGCTCTTTAGATCTTGGTGAGATAATTGTTTCATCTGACGCTTTACTCTCGTGATTCATATTTAAATTTGCACAGTCGGTGCGATTCCACAGGGATGGAAAATTTTCACCGCGGAAAACGTGAATTAACGGACGTAACTTTGGCGTCGTACAAATCCGTTGAGAATATAAACGAGACTATTCTATTTAACAAGTAAATAAATAATACAGACATTTCACTGGCATATAGCAGGCATATGATAATTAACGAGGTGGATGAAGCAGTAATTACGTAATTAGTAATTATTAATTAGTAATTAGCAATTTTGTTTAATTCGTAAAAGTAGAACCACATTCTCCAAGTGTTGGATTAATAATATATTGATTATACAATTTCGCAGCAACTTTTTTGACCTCTTTTTAATCTCGCGCGACTTATCATCTGCAATTAAATAAAATGGCAAAAAAATTAGCATTTTTTTTCCTTCTTGGAAGAAAAAATTGAAAGTTATGGGAAAAATGTTAGTGATAGATTACAAAATGGGAGGATAGCATTCGGGATGATGGTTTTTCAATAGAGTCGATAATCGCAGAAAGTTCAATAATTGTGATTTATCAGCAGAAAAATATATTATTTCCATTTCTGAATTCATCGATTATGATTCTCATTCCTATTGAACTGTAGGAAAATTCGCTCTTCTAAGGTGGGTGGAAATTGACAGGGCGAAGATAGAATTGCGTATGTCTGATAAAAAAAAAACCTGCCAGAAATAGGGTGGGATGGAAAAAGGGAAAGATCGCTGACTTTTTCAAAGCCACACGTAATCTCTCTCTCGTGGTGACATCCAATACCGTTCCTATCCAACGGTTCTCGAACTCGCCACTCTGGTATCGTGATATGGCACCCCAGCTCATTCAGTTCGACTCGAGAGATCAGTCTTCAATCTGAAAACGCGACTTTTATTCAATTTGCAGAAAAAAATATCCAACTGTAAACGTCTGACATTTAGTTTATCATTATAAATCAATGAGAGTGGGAAAAAATAAACAATTGGGAAAATTTATGGTGTGATAGTCTGTGCGAATTTCACGATAAGCTGCGCGCGCATACTCGAAAATGGCCGACGCAACAACGATCAGCTGATGAACGCCTGAATCAAAAATCACTATTTTGAAAATTACTTTGCAAACATTCTTCCAATATTCAATTATTCAATATTCAACAATTTGATGATTTAAAGTAGAAAATACTCATTGATGGAATATTTTTCTTCATCGCAGAGAAAATACAATTGCTCAAAGAAATTCTCTACTTTTCAATCACAAAATAGATAAGATTATCTGGGCGTACCTTTTCCAGTACGACGATTTCGAGTCTCGATGGGTCTTAGGGAGCTATGATTTCCACGTGGATGGGCAACTGCAACTGCAGTAAAGCGTGTGGTCCCCACACACAGGAGGAGGAATAGCTCCCGAGTACAATTATCTAAGCTCCACTGGCCAAAGGATTTTCCCTTACTTGCTCTCGCTTCCTTGTACCCAGAATCAAGCGAGAGGAAGGAATGACGAAGCTGAGGTAAGGCTCGTAACTCACCCATGGAAACATTCTCCCCAGATATATATACATGAATCCAGAAACTCCATACACACGGTTTTCATCTTTTGTAAAATTCTCCCAAATCTTGAAAGTCCAATAATAAAAACAAGAATCATTTGCCTGGCGAGCGCTTCAAAGGAAGAGATAAGATTCAATTTCAGACATTTGATTTCCTATCCCGAGACTTTTGTGATGATAAACCTTCGATTGTTTGATCATCATCTCTCTCTATCTCTGAAACTAAGGGGAAATTTCCCCGCGAATAAAGTAGAACTTTTTGAACTTGACCGTTCCGATTTAATGTGGAACAAAGAGGAAAAATTACACCAAGAATAAAGTAGAAAAGTTTTTGGATTTGGTAATGATGTGCTACAATTAATTTTACCTATGTAGTTTCAAACTCAAACTCTTGTGGATGGGAATTTCGAAAACTTGATGAAACTTCTTGGTGCGATGACAATTTAGCGTAATTCAACGAGTATCAGGTGGAAACTCACTTTCCTTACCTTCTACGTATAAGTATAGTTGAAGTGACAAATTCGTACTGAGCTCTTACGCGTTTGTCGCCATTGTAACACGAATAGTTCGTGTGACTTCGAACTGTCGAAAATAGTTTCCAACACTGGTGCTTGGATGTCGACTGCATGTAACTAATTCCATTTACCGACCGCGAAAGAATCACTTTCCTTGCATTCAATATACCATCTTGCATTCAATATACCATAATATAAGAATTTCCAAATTATTCCTCGCAATTTTGAGACTCTTGAGGGAAAAAATTATCCTTCAATTGATTACAGAGGGCGCATGCGTCGAGTGTCTGCGCGCGCATACTTCAAAATGGCCGATACAACGCCGATCAGCTGATCCAAATTTCCGAATTTACAGAAATTTTTAAGCATATTCTTTTAATTATCAATAATCATCTGATTAAATGGCTATTTTTCCTTCTTTTCTGTTGATATTTTTTGTTTTCGTGTGAATATCTGTGTCAAGCGAACCCAGTTGTTAGTGACGTTGCAATTGCCCCTGCAGAAATGTAATTGTACAGCACCTACTCTTTGAAAATTGATT
>JUFY01014300.1:0-10855 GCA_001855655.1 Leptopilina clavipes
ACAAAGAACTAATAATAACTAAAAATAACTGAATGCAATTGTAAAAGTACTAACTATAACTGAAAATTACAAAATATAATTGAAAAAGAACTAATTATAACTAAAAATAACTGAATGTAATTATAAAAGTACTAACTATAACTGAAAATATCTAAATATAATTGAAAAAGAACTAATTATAACTAAAAATAACTGAATGTAATCGACAAAAAACTAATTATAACTAAAAATAACTAAGTGTAATTGACAAAGAACTAATTATAACTAAAAATAACTGAATGTAATTGTAAAAGTACTAATTATAACTAAAAATAACTGAATGTAATTGTAAAAGTACTAACTTAACTGAAAATTACAAAATATAATTGAAAAAGAACTAATTATAACTAAAAATAACTGAATGTAATTGACAAAGAACTAATTATAACTAAAAATAACTGAATGTAATTGTAAAAGTACTAACTATAACTGAAAATTACAAAATATAATTGAAAAAGAACTAATTATAACTAAAAATAACTGAATGTAATCGACAAAGAACTAAGGTAAAAAAAGAAGAAAATAAACAATACCAAAAAGTTCAACAGAAAGATGAAGAGAACCATGAAAAAGTAACGAATAAAAAAGAACAGAAAATAGAGACAAAATTATATGATAAATTTTCAAAATGTATAATAAACAAAAAAAAAGAGGAAATCAGAAATTAGAGAAAAATGAAGAAAGCACAGCGCAAAAGCAAGTTAAGAAGACGAGAAATAGACGCGAAAAAGACAGGTATTTGAGGCAGGCAGTGTGCCAAGGATAAAACCAACCATCCTCTGCGGCAGACCCAATCTTTTTTAAATGCCCGCTCTCATTCATCGAGGCCAGACAGTCTCACGATTATAAAGCGCAAATCCTTTTATTCCACCGTTTCGTTTCACCCCCTCCCTCTCACTCAGTGATTTTTTTTTTATTCCCGCTAACCCACCACTCCTACTGATATTGTTCCGGAGTGCAGGCTATTTTATTATCCAATTACTTCTTCATTTGCTTGGCAAAAGGCGCATCCTATAACGGGAGTTATACGCGAGCCGCGAGACTATATATATATATACATAAAAAGGGGAAAAAGATGAAAAACCTACCCACTCAATTAGTCGTCGCTTACTGATTAAGATTTGGACGCTTACTTTTCATCAAGTCAAAGAAATTAATACGATGCTTCTCACTGACTCTCGGTGCAACGAGCTGGAACATCCAATTTTTCTCACGACTCCCCCCCTCCCTCACTGTCTCCTACTCTTTATCCCTTGAAACGCATTCTTGCCATTTTAAAACAATTGTTTTTTTCCTTTCGTTTCTTTTATTTATTCTTTATATTATTTTTTGTTGCTATAATAAAAAAATAATAATATAATTACAAACTAACGAGAAATAAATACAAATAATTATTATTACATTATTTATTGTAAATAACTATAGGCAAGAACAAATAATAATTACTAATTACTAATATTAAATTTCCAAAGAAAGCAAAAATGAAAAAATATAAATTAATATCGAAAATAACATTCGTTTCTTTTGGCAGAAAAAATTTTTTTTTATACGTTCGGAGATTAATGGTTTAATGTAGAGGTGCGGAAAAGTCAGGAACAAGTGCGTGTGTAACGTTTGTAAGCCCTCTGTTGATCGATTGTCTCGACGTGTTATTTTTTATTATGTGAGGGAGAGAGAGAGAGAGAGAGGCGGTGAGTGAAGGTCGATAAAACGCTGACTATGTTTTACAAAGCAACCACCCTCTTTTTTTTCAAAAACAAAAAAAAAAATAAAATAAAAAGGAAAAAAAGCCCCGGGCGTGCTTTAGTCATGTACAAAGGATTAAGGCGTCATCGCCTAGGTAGGACGACGAGAGTGGAGAGAGTGTCATCCGAGGAGAGTAAAATAGCCACAAGTTGATGAACTGCTACTATTATGAGCAATAAAAATGCAACAATACCCTTTAAATAAAAGTGGGCGTGTTTTGTGTCACCATCAGAGACTATTATTTTTAAATTAAAGGACAATTCATCTCCCAGTGTATTAAACCAAAAAAAAAACCTCAACTTTTAAAAATAAAAACAAATAAAAGTTTCTCTACAAAATATAAACAAAATTTTAATTTTTTTTTATTTACTTTTCGTTTGTTGAAAATTACGAAATTTTATAAATTCTATTTTTCCTTGCCACAGGTCAAAAGCAAAAAAAATCAAAATTTAGGTCAAAAATCGTAGGTCAACTGGAGAACGTAAACTTAAAATTTAAGTTTAGTTTAATAGGTCAAAAAGAGAGAATAACTTATTCAAAAATTTGTTTCTAATTCACAGGTTAACAGGGAAAATAAAATTGAAATTTAGGTCAAAATTCATAGGTCAAGATATTAACAGAACCTCAACGAATATTGACGCCCAATGTTTATAGATCAAGAGAAGAACGTTATCTAGAAATATAGGTCAAAGTACACGAATCTCAAACTTTAGGTCAAAATAAAAACTAACAATTTAGACCAGAATTCACAGGTCAATATGTCAACGTAGCTTGAAAGAAATTAAAAAATCGCATATCAAGAGAATATAATTGTAAAATTCAGGTCAAATTTCACAGGTCAATAAGAAAACGTAAAATATAATTCAAAGGAATAGGTCAATAGGCGAACATAACAATGAAATTTAAGTCAAAAGGAGAACATAAGCTGAAAATTTAGGTCAAAAGTTAATAATACAAATTATTCTCAAACTTTGAAGGGCTTTCAAAAGCTCAATTAATTTTCAATGAAACTTTCTCAAGAAAAAATAAATCGGTTTATAAAAAAATTCATTTTTTTTGAATTTTTTTAGTTTTGTAATTTTTTTCTTTATTTGCAATATAATGAATTAAAAATATTAGCAAATTTAGTTAACTGTTAATTAAATCTATCGGGGATAAAGTGAATTCTCTGTGAAAATGTCCTTCATGAAACTCAATTAACGAATTGTAAATGGTGAACAGTTTGACCAGCTTTTGTTGTACATTGGATGGTTTGTATACTTATGGTTAATTGTGTTTACTGTATTCAACAAGATCAAGGATCAAGAACTTTGCGCGACCCTTCGTTCGTGGACATTTCCATGAGCGAAACGAACTGGATGAAGACGACGACGCCAACGACGACGATGTTGAGTACATCTTCCGTCATTCCGGACGCGACTCTGTTTGCCAACACGGTGGTAATTACTAATACTGCTTTAACAAGAACGCCGTGTTTGATACCAGGACCGATATATATATATATAGACGCGCACAACACTAATTTAAGCTCGTGTTTATTTATCGTGAAACTTCTCCGCAAACCAAAACATTCACACGGTTTTAGAGTTGTGACTGACAGTCGAAAATTTTTTATTATATCAAGGTAATATTATACAACAGGAAAAATTAATTTTCTAAAATTCGATTATAAATAATTATAATTTATTAATTATAATTAATTATAATAATAATAAATAATTATTTACAATCGAATTTTAGAAAATTAATTAATTATTTTTAAATAATTATAATTTATTAATTATTATTAATTATAATAATAATAAATAATTATTTACAATCGAATTTTAGAAAATTAATTAATTATTTTTAAATAATTATAATTTATTAATTATTATTAATTATAATAATAATAAATAATTATTTACAATCGAATTTTAGAAAATTAATTTTTCCTGTTGTAAGTTTTTTTTCGAAATTCTTAGCTTCTGACTCTAAAATTTTTTCATATTGTCATTTTGTCATATGTTAATTTTCAAAAAGTGATTCTGCTGGTTTTTCAGCCCTTATGAATCAAAATAAATTAGCATAACTTTCCATCCACTGTTATTGCATTGCTGATAATATTTGATTGATTATATACACTGTTCCGAGTGTTATAACATCGTAAATATTAATCAGAAAATTGTTTACCGAGTAGCTCACTGTCAGAATAAAAAATAACACTATATAATCCATTAACTTTCCTTAATATCGCATCTTTGGTATAATAAGCAAAAAAGTACGAGATTTTAATTTATTAAAGACAACAAGATTAGCATCAAAATCATTCAACTATTAAGCAACTGCTACTATGCTAATTAATTAATCTATCATAAATAATTCCATTGTTCCAGTATTTCTAAAAAATAAATATCCAAATTGCTTATTTATATTACAGTTATAAAAAAATTGAAACTGTAAATATTTTCCCCAGTAAATAATACTCCTTTTTTTCATTAAACTCTCGTGAAATGATTTAGACGGAAGAATCTAGACAAAGATTATTTACAAAAGAAAGCAGTAACTTTCTTTTTTTGTTTTTCATCCAGAAACAGATAATCTCAAGAGAAAAATCTTTGCACAAGTACTTTTTCCATTGCTTCGAGTTTATCAAAAACCTATAGAAATTTCTTCTATAAAAGAAACTGTAAATAAACTGGGAAAAAAAAGAAGAAAGAAAAACAAAAAATAATAATAGTTTGAGAAAGTTAAAGAGGGCCCGACGAAGCGAAATAAGTGTCGGGAGAAATTGATAAATTTTCTTTCTCCATTCATCGAAGGAATTCTTTTCACATAAAACTGTTATTATATTGTATAGGAGAGTTTGAAAAACAGTTTAAAACCATTAAAGTGCAAATTATTAACGTTTTAATAAATATCGATTTATTTCCCACCGCTATTAAAAGTAACTTTCAATCAATGAAACAACTTTTCTCATCAAGAAAGTTGTTTTAACGTCTTTTAT
Organism: Leptopilina clavipes; assembly: GCA_001855655.1. NCBI lineage: Eukaryota > Metazoa > Arthropoda > Insecta > Hymenoptera > Figitidae > Leptopilina > Leptopilina clavipes. Next base: position 4,772 of record JUFY01014300.1, read on the forward strand.
TGTATGAATATTAAGATTGTAAATTTACCTCTGTCGGCAAAAAGAAACCACTTTTCGGTTGACTTACCTGAAACAAAAGAAGAATATTATTTAGTCAGCAGAAAAGTAAACACAGTGACAAATTTATTTAAAATTTCATTAACTAACTAGATTATTTCGTTATTTACTTATAATATAAATAAACGTTGAAATAATAAATAATAATTAATTATTAAATAAATAAAAATAATAACAATAAAAAAAAAAAATATACAATATTTTTACAATTGAAATACAAATATGAAATATTACTACATATTATTATAATTATATAATATATAATTTAATTTTAATATAATAATAAATTAATAATATTATTATTATTATAAAAAACAAGTTTTTAATAATATTTTAATGCAAACAAAATATATTCTTGAACATATTTTCTTCTTTAAGTTTTAAAAACAGTTGTGTGATAGGATTAAAAGAAGTTTGTTTTTTCAGCAATTCTTTTTCTTTTTCATTCTTTAGCATGTAGAGTTTTCAGGATCGTTGCGAGAGGTCATATGCATTGCGATAAGAACTAAGGTAACCACAGAAAATGCAACTGAGAAACTAAACTGTGACACAGAATGGCTAAAGAAACTTTGCACCAGGTACTACTGGGTTTGGAGAAGGGGTGGGATTAGTTTCCACCAGAGTCCTCTTTTTCTCGATTTTGTTCTTTTTCCTCTTGTTTCTTAAATACCGCTATGCTTATCTTTAAAAGGTGAACAAGAACATTGGCTTCAACTGTCCCAGATTTTTAATCAAACTTTATATCGTGAATTGCAATCAACATTTTATTCTACACCAGAATTAGGAAAATGGTTTTTTTTTGTCAATAAATTAAAATTACAAATTAAACAAAAAAAAAAATAACAACTTGAAAAAAGAATTAAGAAAATATAATTTTAATCAAAATTTAATTTATCCAAATTTCAATCGATCCAAAATTTTAATTTTTAATTCAATTTTCAAGTGATCAAACTTTTAATCAATCCTCATTTTTATTGGTTAAAGCAAATTTATTAATACAAATTTTAATCGATTTTAAAATTCAATTATCTAATTTTCAATTCATTCCAATTTCAATCAAACGCAAATTTAATCCACCGAAATTTAAAATTAACGAAATTTCTGTCCATCCATGTGTTTAGAAATATTTTGAAAATTAATTTCAAAGCGAGATAATTAGAAATAGGTATGTGGAATTGACGCTGTGGAATCTTCATTCAAACTAAAAACCACACGAGGATAGTGGAAAATGTTGGTAAATAATGAAATGGTTGTTCGGTTAACCAAATGACAAATAGTTGTTATTTCAACATATCCGAATATTCTCTTCGAATAATATTACGATTATTACCAATGCAGTCAGACGCAAAATTATGATTAATTTCCCTGCTTTACTACATTCATTTTTCGTAAATCGAATATTTAAATCGTAAAAAAAATTTTCTTTTCTTAATTTCTAATTGGACAATTTTTACGAAAAGTTTGAATTTCAAATGATGTTTAATTTAATTATTTATCATAATCGATGTTCACATTCCATGTAATGTGTTTAATTTAATTATTTATCATAATCGATGTTCACATTCCATGTAAGTGTAAACTAAATATAGGGCGAGAAATTTCTAATCAACTATTCATCTCATTTTGAGAATTCACTTTCAAAACTTTTGTACTTGAGTTTACTGGCGTTGAGTCTGCGAGCTTGCGAGGGAAAATCAGCGAACCGTAAACTCTGCAAGAGTTGTCAAATGAAACCCTTCATGAGATTGCGTCGCTTTCGAGCTTGGCTTGGTGTGGCCAATAAAGTCTAACACCAACTTTTGTGCAGTTGGTAACGCGATAGACATCCTTTTCAGGTGACTTTCACATATATATATATGACAAGTTTTCGAGAAAACATATATTAATATTGTGTCCAAAAAGAAAAGAAAAACTATTCTATAGAGAAAAAGAAAAATTCAAGTTCTTTCTGAATCGAAAGATATTTTCCCAAAAAAAAAATTGAGAAAATTTGGGAGTAAAAAAAATTTACTTAGTAAAACTATAACTTTCAAGTCAGACACAATAGTTTATTTTAAACAATTCAAGTATTAAGTAGTAGTATAAGTCAGTATTTAGTCAGACATAATAAATTAGCTAACTGAAATATTCGTCTCCCAATTAAAAACTTCTTTTTTTTTAATTTAATAACTCAATTAAAAACAACACGGTCAAATTTCCAGAAAGTTCGAAAATCAGTAGTACAAGTCAGTCCTTAGTCAGACATAATAATTCAAATTATCTTTGTCTCAGTAGTAACCGTTCGTTTAAGTCAGACACTATAAGTTAAAATTTTCGTATTAGTAGTGAACTTACCTTTCAAGTCAGACACAACTGTTAATTTTAACTAATTTAAGTATTTAGTAGTAGTATAAGTCAGTCTTAAGTCAGACCTAATAAATTAGCTAAATGTAATCTTCGTCTCCCTATTAAAAAATTATATACAGTCACTCAAGATAGTCAAATTTACGGGAAAATTCGAAAACCAGTAGTACAAGTCAGCCCTTAGTCAGACATAATAATTTAAATTATCTTAGTCTCAGTAGTAACAGTTCGTTTAAGTCAGACACTATAAGTTTAAATTTCCGTATTAGCAGTAAAAGTACCTTTCAAGTCAGACACAACAGTCAATTTTAAACAATTTAACTATTTAGTAGTAGTATAAGTCAATCTTAAGTCAGACCTAATAAATTAACTAAATGTAATCTTCGTCTCCCTATTAAAAAATTATTTAAAGTCACTCAAAACGGTTAAATTTTCAGAAAGTTCGAAAATCAGTAGTATAAGTCAACCTTTAGTCAGACATAATAATTTTAATAATTAAATTTTTTTTCATCTGTAATTATTATTTCTGCTAAAATTAAAAATAATATGATCCAAAGAAAATTGTTATTCAACAAGTATAGGGAAAAAGCATTTTAATACACCTGGCGGGTAGCCTTTGGAAAATATTTAACTTGGAGAAATAGATTTACGAGTCGCACAGAGAAAGAGAGACTGAGAGCTTGCTTCCAAACAAGGAAAAAGGTTTCTCTTCCAGGGCCGGAAATGCGGAACCCTCTAACCACTTGGAAGGCCGCGAGGGTCTCGTGCTGCTTTCTAAAGTTGGCTGCAGCTACCGCACGAACTACCTATCTCGGGAAATCCTCTTAGTCTGCTCTTAATAAGAACACTCTCGCCTACGCCCTGGATTTTAAGCTAATTGAATAATTTTAGTTTCGAGAAGGGAAAGCATCATGCGACTCCCATTTTGCTTTGAGCAAAAACACTCTCTGCGTTACGGAATGCGAATTTTGGTTTCAGAGTCAAGCTTACAAAAAAAAAAAAAAAACAGATAAACTTTAGACGAGTCTCAGTTTTTTTATGACCGTAAAAAGGGGGGAAAAACAAGGAAAAAACAAAAAAACTGTAGAAAATTTAACTCGAGTTCAATATTAGTTTGGCAAATTTATTTAAACAAATTATTTTATTTGTTTCAAAAATTATGCACTTGATAATTAAAAATTCAATTAAATTTAAAATCAAATTATATAAAAAATTTAATTTAGTTTAATTTAATTTAATTTAATTTAATTCAATATTGAATTTAATTTTTAATTTAATTTAATATTGAATTTAATTTTTAGTTTTAAATTAAATTTAATTAAAATTTAAAAAAATTTAATTTAATTAAAAGTTTTTAAACTTTAATTTGTACGTTGAAATTAAATTTAAAAACTTTATTAAATAAATTTAATTTCCCCCAAAAGTAGTTGGTCGAAAATTTTAGCAATTAAATTCCATATTATATAATGTTTCTTTTTAAATGAATGAATCGCGCAATCCGTCTATTTAGTGAGAAATATAAATATAAATAAAAAAGTTTTACAATTTTTCCATATCGTTTTCTCCTCACAAAGTGATTAAATAACATTCATCATTTTTGAAATTAAAAATTTATGATGTGAAACACTTGCAAAGTATCTTTTTGAGAAACTTTATAACTTCATAATTTACGGACCGGGTACTATTAAAGCCTTTGATGTTCTCTCTCAATGTTAATGGTCTCTTTCCTCTCGTTTCCTTAGCGCAATATAATATTACACTTTTGCAAAATTATATGCTTCCTTTATCAAGGCATGTTTCTCATTTTCAATAAAGGTCCTTTCGTTCAAAATTAATTGCAAGTACATTTTGTTTTTTATTTTTCAATGGTTGAAAATGGTAAACAATTTTCTAAATTTACTTTTTTCCTATTGTACTTTATGGTTGTTTAAACAATTTTATTTATTTACTTTTTCCACTATGATTTGGTTTTTTGAAATAATTTTTAATGTCTATTTAAATAATAATGAACGAATGAATCTAAATTATTATTACTATTTAATTAAACATAATATTAACTCAACATTTCTCTTGACCGTTTTTATGCTTTTTATATTGTAAAGTCAACTATTTTTTAACTAGATTCTTATTTTTTAACTAGATTTCTAGTAAAAAAAATTAATCGAATCATTCCAAAAGGTAAGAAAAATGATGAAAATAGTCAAAATAGGTGTCAAACATTTAAATAAATGATAGAAAATATGAATGTGTTCCCTGTGTCTCTGATTACAAATCTTATTTTAAAATTGTAGATAAATGAATGAATGAGTTAAAACAGAATTACAGGATCAGATTTATGAGCACACTAACACAGAGGGAAAACTTTCAACCTCAAAGTTCTGTTTTGCAAGTTTATACAGATACGTGAGAAAATTGTTAGCGTCTGAAACTCTATAAAATCTATAATTACATTTTAACGATTGTTTTCAAGTGAGAATGAAGCACACACACCTTGTGAATTTTCTTGAGGCGTGGCCTATGGCACTTCGTCTCACGAAACTCCAAAGATACTTCTCTATCCCTTAATTGTTCAGGTAGAGGAGTTGTGTTTGCAATTACTAAAGGAATGCAGTGTACTGGCATTGTGTGTATAACGTTTCGTAGATCGTGAGAGAAGAAGGGAAAGAGGAAGGGAGGAGGGGCTAATATGAGTGGCACAGGGGAAATCTGTAAACCCTTCTAAAAACACAGTATCTCGTAGTGAGAAATGATCTTTAATTAGAGGCGTGTTGAAATTAACGAATTGTGACACTTTTCCTCTTTTTACAAATTATCCTCTTCTTTTATAAAAGATAATAAAATCGTTTCATTTCTGCTTTTTAATACTCTTTAATCCTCTTTGTCGAAGAATTCTTCTATGAATTCGGTTAGTAAGTAAAAGTTCTTACAAAATTATTTCTTAAAATTATTTATTACTACTGAAATTAAACTTACGAGAATTAAAAAACATTCCAGCTGACCTGAACGGCATTTTACGACTGCTAAGGAAAATTAATTAATTTTCCAACTCCCTGCCTGACTAAAATAGTCTTTTACTACTGATTTTGAATTTACAATGACTCAACAAGCATTAGAGTGTAAAATGAAAGTTCTTTTTTTCCACAAACAAAATTGATGGAAATTATTCAATTTTTATCAAATTTTGTTTTGTCTGACTAAAACCTTCTTTTACTACTGATATAGAAACAAAAGAATGCAATAGATTTTGTAAAATTCCATATTCTTTGCTAATACTGGATTTTATAGAATTAAAAAAGTTGTCTGACTAAAACAGTATTTTACTACTAATATAATGAAATTAAAAGAGTGTCAAGTAATTTATCTGGCGTAAACTTTCTATTCTATTTCTCATATAAATATAATCATTGACTTAGTAAATTAATCATTATCGGTTGCATTAATTTAATTTAATTCATTAAATTGTCCTGAATTTTAATACCATGCAAATAGAGTAAGTCGTTTGTGATGAGGCGGACGCTTGCGGAACGATGATAATAAGTAGTATAAGTCAACTGGTGGTCAGACGTCTGATGGTCTTCTCTGCCTTCATTTCTATATTATTGTTCATCCTTATTATTATTTTTATTTTCATATTATTTTTTTCTATTATTATTATTATTATTATTATTATTATTATTTTCATTT
>JUFY01014302.1:0-13468 GCA_001855655.1 Leptopilina clavipes
GGGGGGGGGGGGAGAATTGTAAACGTAATGAATTGAAAACACAGGTATGTATAATTTGAGGTGAAAATTTATAACCAAATTTCAATAATAATTTAGTTCAAGACAGCAATTATAGTAAGTAATGGTTTTACACATCCAGGTCGAGTTTGTGTCACAGTAAGTCAGATATCTACTGTGGAACGACCACAACGTTGGCAGTTGCGGTTAATAGAACCTGCATCATTTCATGAGTAATTTATTATATAGAAGTAATTTATGCCTCAGGATTTTACATCAATTATACGTATCTATGGATTCTTGGTAGTTATCATATTATCGACTAATAACTCTCTCTTCTCTATTATAAATAACTTTGCATTGTAAATTATTTTCAGGTATACGAGAATTCTATTTACGCCACCATTATATTTCAAAATATGTAACAAAATTTCATTTAAATTGTTTGCTTACTTTTCATTCAAATTTTTTTTTCTCTCATTATATAAAATATTGAAAAAAAATAATCAATTTTAATCTGAAAATATTTCAGAATCCTTGGATTCTCATCATCTACAATTGGAAATAGTTAATCCGGTGGTCCGGTGCTTCTACGAATAGGTGAGTTTCTTCTTTTTTTAAAATCAGATGAAATTATTTTTTTAAACTAACAACATAAATCATTTCTAATGCGTGACATCAGTCTGTACTTTGTGACCTTAAGACTTTAAGGCTTTTTTCCACCCACTCGATCAATCATCTAAATCTACTTACTGCCTCATTCGTCTTTCTCCTTTTCTGTCTATTTTCCATGTTTATAAAATTGATACGTCTGAGTAAAAATGGGTAAAAGAAGTTTAAAGTGCATTTTTCGGTTATGAAAAACAGGAATAATTTTCATAAACGTGGAATAATAAAATGTGTCTCTAGTGACAAATATTTCTATGTAATAGATCGTGTTTATTTTCGTTTATTAATATTTGTAATGCGAATTCTATATACATATAGATTGAGAGGAATTTAAAGTGCATTTTATATTCCGAGCTCGAAAATCTCTCCACCGTCGATAATAATTTTTCAACGCTTTGTCTTCCGTATCACGTGCACTTTTCCATAATGCAGATTTACCCGCTGCGTGCAAAGTGCACGCAATTTATTGAAAAATTTGAAGACCTTCTATATTTTTTCCAGTGTAAGTTGCATGGATACTCACAAGCATTTGAGAATTTCTCGCTTTCTCTGGTATCAGACCATATTTTTCTTTTCAACGCAAATTGAACAATATTTTACCCAAATGAAGAAATTTATTATTTCATTTGTTGACTCGGAAAAAAGTCACAAAAAAGAGACACATTCATCTGAGTTGTTTTTTCTATTCGTATGTACTTAATTTTCGAAAGTGTTTTTCCTGAGCTGAAAGGCTCTGTTCAATTTAGAATATCAATATCGAAATCCAATGTGAATATACGTATAAAATAGTCCCTCTTTCGGGATATTTCTTCATTGCCCATAAATCATGCGGATTCTCGTCTGCATCACTGACCGTTTTTGGATATTGGAAAAGTACCAAAAAGATTAAAAGTTTCTGCTGACCTCCACTCGAGTGGTCAAATTGCAACAAACGGAGATTCAAATTCAGAAATTAAAGAACCTTTTTTCACTTACCGCTGTTTATAATAACAAATGTGAATTCGATGCTATTAATATTTATAGGTACGTTCAATTTTGGTGTAATTATTATTTATTGACTGGAAATCTGACAATAGCGAGATGTTGTAAGTGGGAGATTAATATTGCAATTGGAGTTGCAATTAAATTTTATGTGAAGCCACAATGTGGAATGCTCGAGTTGATCGTAAATTTGAGTTTTGCTAGTGAAATCTGATTTTAGGGAGGGTAGGATGACATACAGTATGGAAAGCCCTATGGAGTGAAAATCAAGAGGATATTGATCAAACTCTTAATGTTCTATTGTCATTAGCTGACAAAGCTACGCTGACATTTCACCAACCACGAGCAAACATTGTTACTCGAGAAAGACATTAATGGGCACTGACCAAACCCGCGTTTCAGTTTTATCAACGTTTTTCTTGCGAATTTTCCTCTCTCACTATACTTAAATACTTTACCTGTAATTATTTTTCTATTTTTCCTCGTTTTTTCGAAACTAAAATTCTCAAGTTTAAAAATTTTTGCATTTAAGATTATCCAGTTTTCTATATTTTTTCAATCCTTTTCTATCCTAACCTTTTCTACTATTTAAATACTTTCTTTGGTCTATTTCTTGTGGAGTTCAACATTCCTTTGTTGTATTCTATTTACCTTTCCTTTGCCTTGTCAAAGTTCACCTTTTACTCCTACACCATCATTTCTTTTTCTCGATTTTTACAGATATATAAAAATATTCCCCATTTAATCAAATGGAAAAAGTTGGGAAATAGAATATAAATATTAAATTTAGAATAAATCTACTGCCTTTCATTTAAAATCTGAATTTATAAAGTGTCATTAAATTTTAAATGTTAAACATCAAATCTGAAAGTTGAATTATTCACAAATATTTCAAGTCATCATTAATGTCCTTCTCTGTAAATTATAATTCGATTCTATCTTTGCAATTAATCTATAATATTCTACATCAAACTATAAGTGGCATTTGATAATATTTAGTGATAGGACTCGTTGCGAGGCAGACATAATTGTATATTTTGATCTATTAATTAATAATATTATTAAAGAAATAGTCACTCAGAAATTTAATTTAAGTAGTTGATTGTATTTTGTTCATACATACCGTAATTCAACCTACCGTCAAGTATTTTTTTAAATACTAAATTTAGTAGTTGTACATAAATCTAGTTTGATTTGTTGATAGTAAAACATTGACGGAACTTACCGTACATGACATCTGAAACTGATACTTACCGTACATGACATCTGACACTGATACTTACCGTTTATATTTTATTCTGTAGGTGGAACTTTCTGTAATATTTGTCGTCTAGGCTATTTTTATTTATGACACTTACCGTCAAATACAATTTGTACGAATTACCGTACATAACATCTGACATTGATAATTACCGTCTATAGTTTATTCTGTAGACGTAATCTTTGTCATCTAGGCTATTTTTTTATTTATGACACTTACCATCGAATAGAATTTGTACGAATAGAACTTACCGTGCATGGTATATGATAATTGCAGTAATTATCACCAATTGTGGAGGTTATGGATAGAACTTACCGTCTAAAAAATCAATTTTGGTACCTTGTCTCTAGTTTAGAAAAAACATACCGTCAATTGTGGAACTTATCGTTTTGTATTGTATATTTGACCCTTTTTGAACGGAATCGGAATAGAATTTGTACGAATGGAACTTACCGTGCATGGTATATGATAATTGAAGTAATTACCACCAATTGTGGAGACTATAGATAAAACTTACCGTCTAAAAAATCAATTTTGATACCTTGCCTCTAGTTTCGAAGAAACATACCGTCAAACTGTGGAACTTATCGTTTTGTATTGTATATTTGACCCTTTTTGAAGGGAATCGGAATATTTGCGTAGTTTTTTCCTAATTGGTTTGATTATTTTTTGTCAGTCTTAAAAATATCCGAAGTTATTTTCAAACTAAAGAAACACTAAATTTTGATGATGTTAATTTTGATAATTCCATTTGTGAAGGTGCTATTTTAACGGACATTCGATCATGTGGTATCTTTGTTCAAAGTACTAGTCGATGGAGCTTAGGTCACGCAATTCTCCAGTGGCCTCGACTACAACTGAACTTGTAATAACGTATATGCGTGATTCCCTTAACTTGAGTACAGTGAACATTGGATAATGGTTACCAGAATGGTGGTTACTGTTGCTTACTCGTTAAATAGTTACTTCACCACTGCTCCAATTATTCAGACTCTCGAACTTGAAAGACTCGTTCATTGTCATGTCACAAGCAAGGTCGCTTCGTAAATAATTCTAGACTTCCATAATAATTTATGGGCTCCCAAAAATTTTACGCTCCTCATTAATCACCTTTTTAATTACCATTTATTTCATTATTCTTCAATTTGATGCAACCAAATGAATATTCTCTTTTCATCAGAGTTTTCTCTCGTATTCTTTTTGAAATCACTGTTCTAGATGAGATTCATTAAGAGAATAGGTGAATTATATTGGGATTATAATAATTTATCATGACAATGCAATTGTCTAGTGAAATTAAATTGTATACCTGATGAAAAATTCCTTAATAAAGAAAAATGGAAATACTTTTGTCTTTTTGGTTCTTATATAGGTCAATTGTTTATGCTCCGATGGAGAAAATTATGACTCGTCAATAAAGCACTTGATGAAAATTATTATTATTATTATTACAGTCAGGTGCTTCTTTCTTCGTGAAAAAGTCAAGGGGGACAATAATTATTCTCGTTGTTTGAGAAATTGTCATTAATGCAACCTAAATTTCAGAAAGGAACATTTGAGACTATCAAAATGTCAAGTTAAAGGTCACTTTTATATGGCCTCTAAATAACATTTCAAAGGGAAGTCATTTAGGAACAAGTTATCTGGACTTGTCACTCTTGTGTCCTTTATATCTTTGCATTTAAATTTATTATTGTTTGCATTTATCGTTGCTTTCTTATTCCACTTTTTTTTATTACCTCTTCTATTTTTACTTTTTTATTTTAAAATGTTTAAAAATGGTATTTTACGGTTAGAGTGTTAATGTTTTTTGTTTTTGTTTTTTTTTGTTTTTTTTTTGTTTTTTTTTTGTTTTTTTTTTTGAGAAAGTCCTTTTTGCGAAAACAGAATAAATCACGAGTGGTGGAAATCACATTCTGCAAATCTTAACGATGATTAAAGCTCGTCCTTCGCCTTTTCCTCCATTTGCACTCTATAATTTGGCAAATAATTACAAGCCAACTTGACAGAATTGAATGGTAAATTTAGATTAGTTGTTTGAGGGAAGACATGAAGTGATGCAAAAGAGATACCAGCCGATCTAGAAAAGATAATTGATTTGGCTCCTTTTCAAGTAGAATTAGGTTTTCTCATGAATTTCATTTCTTGAAAATTAACAGCTTACCCTCAAGTGCAAATGAACGGTTTCAAAGTTATTCTTCATTTCCTCGGGAATCAAAAATAAGTGAGTCACTTAGCAAAACAATTCGTTAGTTTAATGTTGTAATATAAAATATTTTGGTTTACAATAGATTTACGTAACTACAATCGTCAGAACTTATCGTATGCTCTAGATTATTGATGTGACACTTACCGTCTATAGTTCTATCATTTGAATCTTTCATCAATAAAGATTACCGTCTGATAACTTTGGTATTCATTTCTTCGAAACTTACCGTTTCATCATTAAACATACTATTAGTACTTACTGTCAACTTACTGTCATCATTTGAATCTTTCATCAATCAAGATTACCGTCTGATAACTTTGGTATTCATTTCTTCGAAACTTACCGTTTCATCATTAAACATACTATTAGTACTTACTGTCAACCAATATTTTTAATTTATGTTTTAAATCTTATGGCTACAAGTACTTTCTAATGTTTGACACTTACCGTCGATAGTAAAAATACTGATAAAACTAATCGTTTGCAGAATTTGATATTTTAATGCCTACCGACGGTTAGTTTAATTACGGTAAGTTTTAATTACAGTAATCTTCAATTTTTATATTTACTGTCTTCTGTAAATACCAAATACCGTCAATGCAACTTACCGTTGATGATATTTACTGTTTGATTATTCCAGTAAATAAATTAAACAGTAGATTTTAATGGTTTCAATTTTAGAAAATTTTTCTTTTCTTTTTATAGTGTGGCGTTGCATTTTTCTGTATCGTTTTTGCCGCTTTATTTTTTAGTGATCATTTATCTCTACAATATATAAATTTTCACGGAAATTTATTCTGTCGCTTGACGTGAGTTTTCATCTCCGAGACTGTCGACCTTTTACCGAGTAGAATTACAGTGTGGACCCATTTCTGAGGGAAGGACTGCGTGTTAATGGTTACAGGTGCCAGGGAAAATTTATTATTTTCCCTAGAGCATTTCTCTCTCTCCTCGACAATAAATGAGCTTTTTATAAAAAGAAAAATTTTAATGAAAATAGACCTTTATGTTCAGTTGTCGTCGGAAAATCTCAATGTAAATTAGAAGCTAAATTCAATTTTCCAAATGGTGCTTTTTAAGGGAATTTTATTTCTTAACTTCAAGTTCAAATTTATCTTCTAATTGATAATTTTTTTTTTCCTACGATTGTTCTTCTTATTTAGGAAAATTAAATGTCAAATATAAACGTAATTTGGGTAGTGTAACATATGGTGTAAGAAAATGAAAGCAGCAGGTGTGTGAAATGGACAGAATTTGTCTGATTATTTCTAAAAAAGAATCTCGCGTGGAAATATTTTATTTCAATAGTGGATTTTTTGGAAAAAAAAGTGAAAAAATTGTCAGCAAATTTTTTTTTATAATATTCACAATGTCACAAGGAATGGAAAATCTGAAATTCAAATTTTTAATTCAGATTTTAAACTGTTTGGACACAAATATAGGTGAAAGTTCATTCATTAAAAATGTTTCCCAACGATTTCAATGGAATTACATTTTTATATTCAAAAGTATAACAGAAATTTTTCTTTCTTTTTTGTGGTTTTTAATTAATGAAACTTTTTAATGGGGTTAAGAGTAAAATATACGTGAAAAGCTGTATTTTATTACTGTAAACATCAAAGCTCGTTTTGTAAAGCTCAACGCAGAGCCTGTGAATCAGAGTACTCGAGAGTTCAACTTACCATTAGGTTGAAAATTTAATACAGATAATTATTCCTGAACCTTATACCTTTTGATGTGAATCAAATTCCATTAAGACTTGATTATTATAAACTTCTTTTCGATGTAAATCCTTTTAATGGTAACAAATTTTATAACTATTGAGAGAGGATTCTTTTTACTTTAATGGCACAATAAACATTTCATGAGGCATCATGTGCTGATTAATGAAGAACGATAAAGATACTACTGACATTCCTGAAACTGTCTTACAAAATCTGTGTCAAACAAAACATGTTAATTTCACTTTGATTTTTTATTTGATACTTATTGTCAATTGTTATTAGCAGGAGTAATTTCCGTAAAGTCAGTAATTGAAAATAACTAGAATTCTCAAGTAATAATAATTTTTTTCCAAAAAAAAATCGGAAATTAATCTTTCTTATTTTGTAAAATTGTAAAATTAATTAACACTCCTTTCTTTTATTTTTCAATAAAGTGAAGCATCGTGTTACGTGACAACTAATTAGAGTAAATCCGAAATTAATTCAAAGTGAACAAAACTCCAATTAATCTTGTTTTTCCTTTAAGGATTATGAATTGCAACGGTAATAATTCACGATAATCTCGGTAATTAGAAAATTAATCAATAGAATTCTTATTCGTAATCTAAAATCAAATTCTTAATCTCTATTTTTCGAATATGGGTAAAATTAGACTACGTGCAATGGAATCAGAAATAAAGGAATAGGTAAAAAGAGGAGAAATTAATATATAGGTAATATAAAATAAAAAAAATCACAAAAAAAAACAATAGACAGTCGTAAAATGTGACTAAAACTCTCGAAAAACTGTAGAAAGCTATATGGATATGTGCCAACACAGTCTTTAGTACTCGTTCTTTTAAAAATACAAAGCACTTTTTATTACCTCAAAAATGTCTATATGTATAAATTGAGAAAGTATTTCCTTGAATGAAATAAAAGATTTTCTTGATGCCGATATGAAGATAAAGTTCTCAAGAGTCGTAAACTACTTTTTACGGAATCATATTTGCAAAAGAGTACCACTATAAAACAATTTTATAGCCCTCAGTTTTTTTTTCTTCTTCTTCTTCTTTCCGTAAGTCCAACTCTCCTTAGACTTGATGTTTACCAGTACTTTTTCAAAGACCAAGTGCATTTATAATCTATTTAAGTGGTCACTGCAAAGAAGATTAAGCTCATTTGAAATTCATTCAACTTCCTGAATGATAAAATTATAAAGAAGTGATATTCCACTTTAATACATGGATTTCGAATTTCCTTGTTAAATGAATATTCAGCATCAAACATCGATTTCCCATTAGGATTGTTCCTCAGGAAGTTGTTATCCTTAAATCATTAATTGTCATCAGTATAGGAAAAGGAGTTTTTTTGTGGCATGAATTATTCCATTTTTTTGTGAAAGATCTTAAAATTGTTATCTTGGATACAATTATACCTCCTTTTGCCCCCCTGGTATTTCAAATTACAACCTTGACCTAAATGAAAAATAAAGAGGATTTATCGTTTTGGTTTGATCAGATGATCAATTAGGTTAATTTGATTAATCACTGATTGTAGTTGCTTTAGATTGAAATTGCTTTAAATAGAAATGGATATTTTAAATTTATCTTTTCGTCTTGATGCGGTTCGTAGCGGACTTTATTAGGTGTACTCGTATTTTCCTGATTTTTTGGTCACAGTAGTGTTTCTTAGAATTGATGATAATTTTTTATACAACGATATTGTCATCTTGTAGTGAATAACTTGACAGGGTGATTGATTGTTGAATTTGATTTCAGAAGAGGGTGATGGCCCGTACGACGCGTACTCGACGAAAAATGGCGAATACGACCGGCTCTCCCTCTTCCACGGGTAGCCTTCTATCAACCCCTTCGACGACACCGTTCACCAATTCTACGTCGGCAACCTATTCCACCGAGGGTTACATTTTTAACTACAGTGGCCTCGCCAGCCAAGAGGGTTACTTACTCAATGATTTGAATTACACTGAACTGTGGGTGGACGTTTGGAACAGCACCGAGGCCAGTAATATCACTGAAAGACTCAATGTCACAATCTTATCAACCGAAAGCTATTGCGACGAATGGGAGTCGGCTCAACACAAACTCTTTCAGGTAAGATTTTTGGAACCATTTTGTATTACTTTTTCAAGTGCATGTCTAAAATGGTATCTTTTTCCTTTCAGGCAGCAAATCTTTTCTTCGCGGCAGCTTTCCTAGTTCCAAGATCTTTCAAGGCTTCTATTCTTGCTCTGAGAACATTTCTAACTGCCGGATTTATGTTGTCGGCACTCTGGGCGGGAATAACAATTTGTTCATTAGACGCAATGCTCTGGTGTCTGGCTTTAGGTCTACTCAATGGAGTCCACTCCCTTATTTTGGCCTGTAGATTTTTACCTCCGGCTCTGAGTCCCGAGCTTGCTGAATTATATCTGAAACTCTTTAAGCCCTACAAAGTCAGCAAAAAGCATTTTCAAGAACTTGCTAAAGAGGCGAGAATTTTGAAACTCGATCCTGGACAAACTTACGCAACAGAGGGTGTCACAGCAGCTGACGAGAGGTTATCGATACTCCTCCGGGGCAAGTAAGTACACTTTTATTGCTCTACTTTTCTTCTTTTCCTCCAGGTGCCCAACTGTTGAACCGAACAAATGAAAATAATAACAAATATGATAACACAAATATATTTTTAATTTTACTCCTAGTATTTATTGTATTTATGTATTATACTGAAGTGAATAATTTAGGTTAAAGGTGACATGCGACGGAACGCATTTGCACTATGTGAGGCAGTATCAATTCGTGGATTCTCCGGAATGGGAAGCGACCCATGAGAATCTCGACGATGTCTTCCAGGTCACGATCAGAGCTGAGGAGTCCAGTACATATATTTGTTGGACGAGATTAAAACTCCTTAGGGTATTGAGGCACAGGCCCTTATTAAAAGTAGTCATCAATACACTCATTGGAAAGGATATAACATCAAAGTTGTATGCCCTAAATGAACAACTCGCAGGTGTTGCTGCCGCTCACGAACACGCCGTTTCAAATCCATATCGTGGTGTCGCCAGAAGTCTTAGTGTCGATGCTGTGAACACAGAAACTGCCGGCAGAGTTCGTTCCACGACGTGGAAAGCCCACAGGAGATACAGCAACGCTCGCAGTGACAGTAAGTTCAATTTTCATACAATTGGAACATTTTTTAGCAAACGTTACCAAACGTTGGTACTTACCGTCGTGAGTAATATCGACTGATGGCACTTACCGTTTCTCGATACTACTACCGACGGCACTTAATGTCAAACACTGGCACTTACCGTTGTAAGTAATATTCGTTAATGGTACTTACTGTTACTTGATAGAACAACCGACGGTTATCCCTTGATAGCTACTACTACCACTGGCACTTACCGTCGTGACTAATGTCTATTGATGCCACTTACTGTTGCTTAGTACTACCATCGACGGTACTTACTGCCAGTAGTAATATCCATCAATATTACTTACCATCAAAGGTATCATCAAGTACTCGCACTTACCGTTCATCGTAGCATTCACACTTTGAAATAAATAATCCTTTATTTTATTTTATTTATTT
The DNA here is from genome assembly GCA_001855655.1 of Leptopilina clavipes. NCBI lineage: Eukaryota > Metazoa > Arthropoda > Insecta > Hymenoptera > Figitidae > Leptopilina > Leptopilina clavipes. Next base: position 10,421 of record JUFY01014302.1, read on the forward strand.
GTTGGCAATATTATTTAGGCCTTGACCTAACTGAATGCAAACGAATATCTAGACCTTGAGTGTGATGATCTTGAAAGCCTCGTGATCTATTGAAATTTATTATCAAAGAAAAAGTGAGACGAAGATGGAATGAAAAATTTGCATTATATTTAAATAGATGTGTAGATATAGAAAAGTCGAGTGTGTAAAGAAAACATATGTGGTATTGGTGTCATGCAACTTGGGAGGAAGAAACTAGACAGAAATCTGGTCTATTGAACTGTAGAAAGGTATAAGTGCCAGGTACGGTGTGTGCATGACATCAAATTGAACCTTATCAACGTAACATTTTCCAGATCGAGCAAAACCCGATCACGCAATAAATGTTGAAAAGCATGCTTTTAATACACTCAAAACAAAATCCCGAATCATGTAACTATACTTTTATCGTTTCTTTCTGCTCCAATATTCGCGCTTGTATATGTATTCACAAATCCAATATTTTGCGGCTTTATCATCTCAGTTTATTTTCTACCTCGTTTTATTTTACATAATCCAAGAGAATAGAGGAGATGTAATATAGCATTGGATTTCAATTTAATTGAGAATTTTTTATCCTAAGATTTTGACTATTCTCTTTCTTAAAAAACAAAAAACAAAATCATATTTAACGATTCGTTTGTGATTGAAATAAAAATGAATTTAATTGAAATATTTTTGTTATTTTTTTGCAGAAAGTTCACCGGCACGATTTTCTCACCAATATTGGGCACCGGTGGTAGCGAATCATTTTCCTTCATCGTCGCCATTCACCCAAACTCAAAGTGTCTATGCCGGATATTCGGGGTATTCGATGTTACCTCAGGGTATCCAGTTTTCGCCACCTCCGCGAATTTCAAGCTCCTCGCATCAAGCTTTATCGCGACAACGAAGCGGCGGTGCCAGTGGCGATTATACTTTACTGCCACAGACTCCGAAACTCGAGAGGAAGCGCTCGAAAAAAGCCGTCAGAGAGGTGAGTCTTTAAAACTACTTTAAACATTTTTTTCCAAATATGTTGTCTTGATGGAAAATCTTTATATACGAGAAACCCTTATTCTACTTCCTCGCATTGAAGAAAACAGTAAGAAAAAGATCCTCTTGATTCAAGTGAAAGAAAATTTTATCTATTTAGAAAAGGATGATTTAAAATTAAATTCTATTAAAAACGCAATTGTTATTATTAATTGTAATTTATGAGAAAAAAAGTTTTCATTCTTTACTCAACTTCTTTGTATGCATAATCAGTGATAAAGTCTATCCAAAAGAAAACCTGACGAAATCTTTTTTCCTCTGTGTTAAATTTCTCGGGAAATGATGCGTATTTGTAAGAAAGAATGAAGATAGACTTGAGAGTGCTTTAGTTAAGGAGTCGAGTTTAAAAAGAAATAGAAAAAGAAAGTAACTCTAAAGTTTTAACTCGAGGGGTCGAGGATCTTTTTCTGTTCTTCGTTAGTTGACGTCTCAGATTCATAATCTATTCACCCCCGAAGCTTCTGGATATAATTCACAAAAATGTTTCACTTCACTCTATATTCTTTTCTATTTTGACAGTAGTATTCCAACGGTTTTTCTTCATATACATTTATAAGAAAAGAGTAAAATGAAACAATTCGAAAAATTGAAAAAAATTTATTTAAATTATAATTTGCACTTACCGTCCTCTTAGATATATTTTCGTCAGTATTCATTACCATTAATTGCACTTAACGTAAAAGAAATATTAATTTAAAAAAATACATTTTTTATGTTTGATTTTTTAAAATAGATTTTTGCAATTACAGGTGACATTCGAGACACCTGTATGACGTTCGCTCGACGGGGAAGGACCCGCAAGTGTGCCATTGCTGTCGTTGTCTCCACAACGTGCTGCCTAGCCCCGTCTTGTTAATAAAAAAACTGCAAATTTCGTTACTAGATTCATCGTTTAGTGACTTTTTCAAGGAAACAACGTCTCGTATGACGTTGGGCCTAATATGTGATCCGTTGTGACAGTGCCAAGACAAATTCCACTCAACAAGGAATTTGTTGTTGATAGAAAAAAAAAGAAAAGACGATCTATGTTAAATTATAAGGAAGATTAAATTTAAGAAGGTGACAATTTTCTTCTTTTCTTTTCAAATAAATGTGCAGTGAGTAGAAACATGTTTTTTGATGGAGTAGAAATCTTATTTACAATATAACAATGACGTTTATGAAAATAACGGTGAAAAAAAAAAATATATAAAAGTGTTTGACGTGCAACTTGACCCTCATTCGATATAAAGAGGCGATCAATCATTTTCTTCCGCAACGCGAATTACGTTCCGCTAACGTAATATAGTGATCACTAGACTCTAATTTATAATTACCTTCCTGTAAGGCAGTGTCGATGATCGAATAATCGACGATTAAAAAGATATGAAATACCGGAAAAATTTATCAGGAACTTGATTGTTTAGAGTAGAAAATTCGAGTGAAGATGAAATTGTGTATAGATACGACTGAGTTTTCATGGCTGTACGTAATTTTAAGAAAGGAATTTTTAATTCCCTTATCTTTATTTTTTTCCAATTTATCGTTTTTAGATTTATATACTTTTATTATCGTGTGTTATTCTATGTGAAATTTGAATTCAAAAATATTTAAAATTTAAAACATTGCTTTTCAATTTTACGTCTTTAAGAAGACTTTGAAAGGATGTATAAGTGAATAAATTTCACATAGGAATGACTTATATTATTTAATATTGTTCTTATTATTTCAATATTTTTTAATACATTTTTTTCTTTTTTTTGATTCCAGTTCATATCACAAGTTGTCTTTATACAATGCTGCACTATAATTCCAGGTATTTCATTAATTTATTATTTATAATTTTATAATTTATAGTATTTATTTATTTATTTAATAAGTACATGAACTCTACTAGAATAATAGAGAAATTTATCAGAAACAACTAAAATTTTTACCACAATAGCTATAATTTTAGCAATTTTGAAAAAATATTTAGCTGACCCAGTAAATATTTTAATTGTTCCAGGAAAATTT